>JADWQK010002524.1:0-67962 GCA_017933935.1 Sesamia nonagrioides
TTGTTTGATCAAGGAAGAAACCATTAAAAAAAACACTAAACCCAACACCAAGCTTCCTTCCTCGGCCCATATCCCTCGATCGCCTCTTACGATCTGCACGGAAAGAGATGCAGCTGACACATTCTAAGATTTTCTTTTGTCCCTAGGCCAGCATGGGGAAACAATTTCTCATTAGGGCAATAATCCCATGAGGAAAACTAAAAAAAATATTTAGTACAAATTAAAAAAAAAATTCGGCAAAGCGAAACAAAAAAAACGTCGCATATACTCTCTCGAATACGCGTGCATGTGTTTCGAGCAGCACGACCTCCACCTGGTTTCAAGGACAATCCGGAAATTCAAAATGTGGTAAGGGAAAAAAAACGTTGACGGAACCAAAATTAAAAAAAATCGAACGCGTTCTTTCGATCCACTGATACAGTGATAACAACAATTCAGTAATACTGAAAATACAATATATCTTGATCCTACGTAAAACCCCAAATAAATAAAACAACCCGGATCCGGTAATAAAAAAAACGTAGGAAACAAGACTGGTTCCTCAACAACCATACTCATGATATGTTAGACAGACAGCCATACGTTCCACGCGAATCCTCTCGTTTATTAACATTCATATAACCTTATATCCTTCGTCTTTATTAACACTAAGCGCTTAGTGAATTTACCTTTCATTCCTTCATTCTTCCTTCATCATTCATACAGAGTAATGAGTCGGAATAAAACCATTCAATACACCTACCAAAACGGCGCTTAAATGTCAACCATTTAAACTCCACAACGTATGCAGTCATCTCCGTGAACAACCGGCGGTTCGTAAACCGTGGCGGCACGACAAGCTCGCTAGATAACGGCGGGTCGTGCGTCCACGGAATACAGACACACAGCTGTATCACTTCGACACTACAATGCGGCTGCTGTCAGATCATCAAAACGCTGAAAAAACTAGTGACTCTTCAAGTCTTTAATATGCCATGACCCAATGGGATGGCCATCTAATCTTTCCAATTCGTAAACTAAGGGCGACAAAACGGCCTTTACCCTGCACTTCTCGTACTTGGGTGCTAACTTAGCCATTTTAAACTTAGCTGCATCACTTTGCGTATAGCAGCGCTTCCAAACAATATCCCCTACTGAAAACTTAGCCGGTCTACGGCGTAAATTATAATATTTAGAATTAGCCTCATGTGCCCTTAACAAATGCAACCTAACCTGACCAAAAATGTCCTTCAAACAACCTAATTCCCCAGCGTATTCGTCGCGAGGCATGGCCACTTCATACTCCGCCTCAGTATCTCTGTAGAAGGACCCGTTTACGACCGGTTCCCTACCATGTACTAAAAAGAAAGGAGAAAACCCAGTGGACTCATTTACTGCACTGTTTATAGCAAACTGAATACGGTGCAGTTGCTCATCCCAGTTCCTATGGTTTTCTTCCACGTAGGAAGCTACGGCCGTCATAACTGTCTTGGGAACATGTAACGTTTCAGTAGATTCCGGAATTCCGATCCCGTGAATTGCACTCCGTTATCTGCAATTACGGTTTCAGGGACACCGTGAGCTAAAATAACATCCCGTTCAAAATGTTTTGCCACAATAGCACTGGTTGCACGACGCAATGGAAACAATAAGGTATACTTTGAAAAGCAACATGTTACGACTAACAAAAACGTAAATCCTGCTCGGGAACGTGGTAAAGGACCTACCAAATCTATGGACACTACCTGGAAAGGTCTATGGCAAACCTTTGGTTGACCCATTAAGCCTGGTGTAGCCTTTGTAGAATGTTTGTAGGCGGCACAGACGTCACAATTTTTAATGAACTCCACGACATCCTTATGCATGCCTGGCCAAAATACGTTAAGCACAGCCGTCTGTGCGTCTTAAACACCCCCAAGTGCGCGGCAGTAGCTTCACAATGGTTTGCCCTAATAACTTCCAGCCGATCACCCTTCTTTACCACTTCCTTCCAATCAAACTCACTCAGTAAATTATACTTGCTCTTGCAGTAACGATAGAGCTTCCCGTCCTTGACACAGAAATTAGGAAAGTTTTTAGGAAAGGCTTTACAACTATTAAAGGTCCTGTCATACCATTCATCTTTCTCTATGTTGTCGGAATCATTCACCGCTTCTACTTTCATAAGCCTGGACAATGCATCCGGAACGACGTTGTCAGAGCCCTTCCTGTGCTCAATTTCAAACTCAAATTGAGACAGTCGGCAACCCCAACGGGCAAGTCTTCCGGTTGGATTCTCCAAGTTCATGAACCACTTCAGCGATGAGTGATCCGTCACCACCTTGAAAGGTCGGGAACCTAAATAGGCTTGAAATTTCTCTACCGCAAAAATAACCGCCAGTGCCTCCCGTTCGGTAGCACTATAATTCCGTTCCGCTTTGTTCAGCGAACGGCTAACATATGCAATCGGGTGTTCGTACCCGTCTATTGTTTGGGACAACATGCCACCTAAACCATACGCTGAAGCGTCACAATGAACCGTGAACGGTTTGTCAAAATCAGGGACAGCTAAGACTGGGGCAGTAACCAAGGCGTTCTTTAATGTAATAAAGGCGGTCTCGGCTTCCTCTGACCACTGGAAAGGTGGTGCCTTTTTACCCTTTGCTGTCAACCTGTTTAAAGGAGCTGCGATTGTTGAAAAATTTCTTATGAAACGACGGTACCACGAGCATGTACCCAAAATACTTTTACATCCCGCGCAGTTGTTGGAGTGGGAAAATTCAAAATGGCCGATACCTTTTCAGGATCAGTACGCAACCCGAACTCGTCTACGACGTAACCAAGGTACTTTAGCGACTGTCGAAAGAATTTAGACTTGCTGAAATTTATAGTGAGGTTGGCCATTTTCAGTTTGTCCAACACTCGTTTTAACAGAACCATGTGCGTGTTAAAATCTGAACTACATATTACTATGTAATCGATAAAACAGAATACCATGCCATTTACAATATCGCTCGTTAAGTTATGGTCGAACAATCGATCCATAAGGCGCTGCTGACGAGCAGGCGCGCCACAAAGTCCGAATGGCATAACCTTAAATTTGAACAACCCTCTGCCAGGAATTGTGAAGCTAGTCCTCTCTTGCGAGTCTTTACTCAGTGGAATTTACCAAAAAGATGAAGATAAATCGATGGAAGACAGGTATTTGGCCTCCTTTAGGCTGTCAAGAATCTGGGGTATGTATGGAATTGAATAAGAATCCCCTTTGGTTACCGAATTTAACTTCCTACAATCTAAACAAAACCGCCAATCTCCGTTTGATTTCTTGACAAGCAAGGCTGGATTGTTCCACGGACTCTCACTAGGAGTAACTACATCTAATGCTAACATTCTATCCAGTTCCTTGCTTAAGAATGCTCTCTTTTCCGGCGAGAGAGGATATTGTTTCGTTTTAATTGGTGGTGCATCACCAGTATCGATGACATGTTCGATCAGGGTAGTCCTACCTAAACCCTTTTCTTCAAAAGAAACATTCTTAAATTGTTCAACCATCGCATCAGCTAACTCCTTTTGTGCCACTGTTAAATGTTCATACGATTGAATTGTACTAATGCGGTCTGAATTTACTGAGTGTTTAAAGTAATCTACCGGTGAAACTCTGTAGTCAATGTTGTCAAATATTTCTGGTGCTAGACGAAAGGCATGCCAAAAATCTACCCCTAATATAACATGAGAAACTATGTTGGGTATTACAAAAAACTTAACAACATGTGTAATCTTATTAAAAGTAACCGGAACAAAAATAAACCCTATCGTCTGTACCTCTACACCATTTGCAACATGACATTTTGTACTATTATTATTCTCTTGAAAGTCAAAACCAAACTTGACAAAATCTAAGTGTGAATTATTTCCCAAAATTGAAATGGCTGCACCTGAGTCCAATAATCCAAAGATCTCAAAATCATTTACTTGAATGTTTAGATGAGGTCTAATATCATTTTTACTAGGAGCAAACAGAACCGTGGCAATGGAACCAAAATTATAAAATTTAGACCTAGAATCATTATTTAAATTGCCGCGATTCAACCTTACAAGTTTTTTGAATTTTTATTAGACACTTTGTCAGATTCCTTTACATTTTTGCAGTTAGTACAGTGTTTCCGCAAAACACCTACTTTCCCACAGCCAAAACACTTTACAGCACCCCCTTCCGGCACGCCGTTGCACTTTGAAAAGTTGTGGTCAGTTTTTCCACATTTGAAACAAATGGGCTTTGCGGTTTTCCTAAACTGCCTACCCTTGCTATAAGTGTCAGCACACGGACAACCGGCCGACCCGGCCGCGTTTGTCGTCGAGGCAGCCACCGCCTGAACAGGCTTATGAGACTTGCCCTTGTAAGCGAAGTCCGTGCCAAGCATACTAGAGCTGGGCCTCGACGGCTCCACAAACAGATCAGCCCGCTGACGCGCGGCTTCCAACTTCCGGCACTGTTCTTTAAGTTGGGCGAATGAAGTTACCTGCACTAACGCTAGCTGTTGTGAAAATTGAGGCCTAATATTATGTAACAAAATCTCTAATTTACTGTCCTCGCTCAGTGGGTTTTTGAGACGAGCAAACATACATGTCATGATTGAAAAATAAATATGGACTGGTTCGTCCGCTCCCTGTGTACGTGATCTAATTTCCCCAAGCAACCTATAATCATGGTCCACTGGGCCAAACTCCTCCAATAAAATCTCCTTAAGCTGAGACCAACAAGAAACTTGATCCCTGATACCCCTGTACCAAAGCAAAGCTTGCTCCGTAAATATTTGAGCAGCAGAATTAAACAACTTAATATCCGAGACACCATAGGACCGTTGCAACTCATCGACCCGTTCCAAGAAAGACCGTGGGTCAGTAATGCCGTTGAACTTTAAGTTCCACTTCGAAATATTTTTATCACCGGAGCATTCTACAGATATTTCCTTAGGAGCAAAGAATAAAAAATAAAAAAAGTCAACCCTTGACTTCATGAGGAGCAGGAGTACTAGCTACCTCCACCTTACCCAGGAGCACCTCCAGCTTGTCGCTAAGCTCTGTCTTTATAGTCAGGATAGCGGGATCATCAGACTGAATTCTGATGATCCTATGGTACAAGTGGCTGCCCAAAGCTCAGCTTCGGTTCTGCGAGTACCTGTCCTTCAACCTAGTGTACCTGTCAACAGCCACACCAAGTTCCTTCAGCTTTTCCTGAATAATTCTAAGTTCTGATTCCGGTGTAAATTCAGTTTCCAAACCTGCCTCTGCAGGACATTCTAACAATAAGCCACGAAGTTGTTTGCGCAGGGCTTCCACAGTACTAGCAGGAGTCTCAGAACGAATAGAAACCTCATATATAAGCTCATCCTTCAAGAGGGAGTGAAATTGTATATTGCGGTCCATGTTGATGTGTAAAGTTACTATTTGTAGCTAAAAATGTGTAAAAAGGAAATCAAACTGACTCTAAACGCGAATTAACAGTGGTGACTTACAGTTATTTACTTAAATTTGCTTAAATTTACTTAAATTCTTGAATGAAGTTATGAAATTGACACAATGTAAGGTATTGCTAAAAAAAAATAAAAAATGTAAAATCTCTCAAAATTTCTACAAAATTATGCTTAGGCACACGCAGGCACAGTATTTATATCAATTACAATCACTAAAAAGTGGTACTCAGTACAGCAATACACCAAAATAATTCAAAATAAGTTTTCACAGTGTGATCCAGCAGATAAAATTTGTCAAAGTTAAATTTCACTAAAATTCCATAAAATATTTGGAAAAACCACAATAAATTGGCACAGTCACATGTAAAATATTATAATCCTGCTTAAGGATGCAAAATAAATACAAATAAACACTAAAAATTTAAAAGCATGATGCAACATACCCTCAAACTGACATGTGATTGTTCAACTGTCACTAAGTAAAATTATGTGAAATTTGAAAAATAATTACAACAATGTTTTTTGGGAAGAAAAGGAATGCACTTATCACTGATTAATACTGATATAAGGCTAATTCACACTTATTAAATTAAAGTAATACTTCAAAATTTAAAGTTACAAGTTTTTTAGAAGAAAAAAAAAAAAATATCTCCAGTGGTGACCTTTACCCAATCAGCCAAATTCCCCATGAAAATAAATATAAATTGGGCGCCATTTGTCAGTGTGTAAAATTAGAGGTTGCCCGGGTTTTACTCCCTGACAAAAAAAGAAAAGTAGAGGTTCGGCTAATCGGGTGTGAAAATAAAAAAATGATAGTTTGTTGGACTACTATGTTTTAATTACAAGCTTTTATATGTAACAACAGGAAACTATCTTTAACTCTTATTAAATGTAAATAAACAATATAGCTTTATTGTTAACCTCAATAAGGTTGGGTCAATCCTAGCGGCTCCAAGAGTGGTCTGTTGGAGCCTCCAGGTTTCACGCGCAACAGTAGCCTAGCAGATTGCCCACTAACTCTAGCTCAGCTTACTCAGGCTGTGGATTTCATCCACTATGACTACAGAATTATACAAATCCAAAATGGGGAAAATTATATATCAGAAAAGGTCACAAAAGGTCACAAAAGGTCACTAAAGGTCACTAAAGGTCACTAAAGGTCACCACCGGTAATATAATAGTAAATGAGTTTTCTACGGGTACAAGAATGTTATTTAAATTGAGATAAGAGGGTACTTGCGACACATCCTTGGAAGTTCCTGGCCTTCTTTGTCCTTGAAACCATGTGTCCTGCCTCTCCAAACCAACGGGGTTGAAGGTAGAAGAATATGACAAAAATAAAAAAAGACACGCCCAGGTGGCGCTCCAATAGGAAAATTCTCCGCCTGGGAGACCCAGCCACATGCACAGGATTGCTTGGGCCTAGTGCAGCTTGCTGCCTGGTCCACACGGCCGCGATTGTCCCAAAATCAGCACACCGTGTCAGAAGCCTTTATTTTCTTTAAGCCCGTCCAGGCCGTCTGCCCGACGCCCTGCCGGTCAGATCTATCGACATCGAAAAGCCTTTTTTCCGATCGCTACGTGACTCCACAGGTATTTTCGCCTCCTTCTTCTTTTGCTGTCAAGAATCTCCCCCGGTGCCAAACACCCGAAACCAAATTACCCCTTTGAACGGTGGGAGATTTCCCCGCTTACAAGATTCCAATCTGCAGAAATCCAAAATATAACTTGGTCTACAAAAATCCCTTAATGAAAAAAATACGACAATTCATTTTCACAATCAAAGCAGCGACCATTACGTTGTTGATCTACCAAAAAAAACCATGCAATGCCAACATTACAAAACAATACTCCCCACAAACTTGGGAACTTGACAAAAAAACTGTCACACTGAAACGTCAAAACGACAATAAATGTCACAGATAAAGCAAAACAAATAGTATCAATAACCATAGACCACAAAAAGGTGCGTTCCCCTATGCTTAGTAAAGGCAAAAAAATAATAAATAAAATAAGAAATAATCACAACGTTACATAGGCTATTTGACAGTATTCAATTATTTGTGATTTTTTGCTTTAATTGCATAAAATGAGGGTTCTTTATATCATTTACAAGAGTTTTAATAAAAAATAATAACAATTATTATATCAAAAACACAAAAATATGTTTGGCTTTTTGTTTCTCGCGCCACACATTGTGAAACGATCCGGATTGGCTAATGTCGCGATGACGTCATACGCTTGTTTTCGGCAAACTTATAAACTGTTTTTCGGGGGTTTTTATCGATTTATTTGTACAACCCAGTACAGTACACCACTTGTAAACCATTTTATTAGATAACAACAGCAAATAATAATTAAAAACAAACACCACTGAGAACCGAAAACCGGCGCAACGCCATATTGCTGATTATATCGTTTTCGCGGCTTATTTGAATTTTGAATTTTTATTTGCATATTTCTTACGAAATACGTATTTAAAATTAAAAAAAATACTTTGGGTGAACTTCTTAACCGCAACCAAGTAATTCAAGATAAAAATTATAAATCTGTCAAATAGCCTATTACATTGTGGGAAAATGGCTTATCCACGTTATTCTTTCTGTGAACATTTATGATACAAGTACCAAAAATCACTCTACCTATTCCGACCTATGATGATAATTTAGGTCTAAATCGTAGAATCTATTTTGTCAATAGTACGACATATGTATTTCCTCTTGATCATTTTATGATGAGAGCATGTGCATTTTGTAAAGCTCACTATAAATATTACGCTCACAAAAGAGTCACACAAAGGACAATGGAAAGAGCAATGGAATTTCTCTGCGCAATCGAATCAGAAATGAGGAGATCCGCAGAAGAACCAAAGTCACCGACATAGCTCTTCGAATCGCTAAAATTAAGTGGCAGTGGGCAGGGCACATTGTTCGTAGAACCGATGGCCGGTGGGGCAGTAAGGTTCTGGAGTGGCGGCCACGTATCGGAACACGCGGCGTAGGGTTGAGAACCGCAACTGAAGACCGGTCATCGTGGAAAGCCTTGGGGTAGGCCATTGTACAGCAGTGGACCTGTATAGGCTGAAGAAGAAGGACGCTCACGCGCAAAATGGCAAAATCAAATGCTTTCGTTTTGTCAGCGATATTGTGTGGTCCCACTTATATAACGTAGGTCAGTGAAGTTGTTTTTCTAACTCATAACCTACTCATCTTTCTCTTGCAGCATATTCCCACATCTTACTGGCTACACGTTATAAAAGATGATAACAAAAAAACCGCAACTGGCGCTCCAGATACTCAGGTAATATTTTTATACCATCCATTCCATAGTTGATTTTAAAACTTGTGTAAGCACGGACGACAGCAGGTCAAGCTACCCGAACCTGTCTTTTAAATTTAACCTTGAGCTTTAATGCTTTAGAGATAAAGTTGAAAATCTAATAAAGAAATCTGACAGATTGTAGTAGCTTGATGTGCTGTGCTGCTTGGGTACTGCGGTACTAATTGTACCGCGAAATAAAGCACATGTGACACACTTCGACGTTTCATCGTGCGTTGCGATCGGATTCAAATTCGCGGTTGGTGTAGATGTAGTGCGCTAGATCAGAGCACACGCAGTGATGCGCATCTAGCGTTGTCGGATTTTTTACAATGCTCAAAGGCGACTTAGTAGTTTGACGCGCTCAGTGTAAACGGTTGTGTGTGAACTGCACGATCACTAATGTGGATGTGAAACTGACCTTAAACTAGCTAAAACACAGATCGGCACTGGATCGGCAGGACTCTGTCTATTACATTAACTAAAGATAAAATTAGACAAAATTCATATACTTATCCCACAGAAAAGTAAATTAAATAGCTGACGCCAGGAGGAATGCTTTCCAAACAATTTTCCCTAGGTTTTCACAAGAATATTGTGGCGATATCTACAACATTACATGTGAATTACGCATCACACTGCCTTCACATAAAATTTTATATCGCGCAAGTAAAGTTATCCGCACAAATGGGTCAGTAGTCCACCAGACATAACTCTTATCTGGTAGGATTAGGGTCAGGGGCGTGCACAGAAATTTTGCGCAGGGTATGCATACATACACTACCGAAATCTCTGTCCTTATAAGTGGTAAAACTTAAAAAACGTAAACTTACCAGTTTCAATTTAGCATATAGTAATATTACAATTAATTAACAATTTATTTGTGTGTACACACTACACAGCCTACTAACCAGATATAATTTTCATAATACTTTTTGTTAAAACAACCTTTCTTTTCAGTTAAACCAAAATCGCAAACATACACACAATTTTATATTTTTTCTCAAAACTTAACTTAGAATATTCATATATATCCAATATCCATATTCTAGAAAGAGAAAATGTATCTAAACTCTAAAGTAAATAAACATTCAATTCCGGTTAAAACAACCAACCTAGAGCACAGGCGTAGAGTAGCCAGCCTTTCGGTTATTCATATATATCCAATATCCATATTCTAGAAAGAGAAAATGTATCTAAACTCTAAAGTAAATGAACATTCAATTCCGCTTAAAACAACCAACCTAGAGCACAGGCGTAGAGTAGCCAGCCTTTCGGTGTTCTATAGGATGCATTTTGGGGAGTGTGCCAGGGAATTGCATGATTTAATTCCCCCATCTCCGTTCCACCATCGGACGACCCGTCGTACGGCGAGTTTCCGCCCTTACGTTGTTAACACTACTACGATCCGGACGAAGCGTTTCGCCTCCTCCTTTATACCGCGTACATCAAGGGACTGGAACAACTTACCGGCGGCGGTTTTTCCGTCGGACTACAATTTGAGTGTCTTCAAGGCTAGAGTGAATAGGCTCTTAACAAACTAGCACGCTTTACCATCAACGATCGCATCGCTGCTTACCATCAGGCGGGATTGCGGTCAAGCGCTGGTTTATAAATAATAATAATAATAAAAAAACAATATATTTATGTTACCAAATACACCAATAACGAGACAACATAAGATGATAAAATAAAAATGTATTTGAACGAACAATAATCATGCTATATTTGTCAACTTCTTAAATCCGTCGGTTTATTAGAGGCAGTGCTAATTTCGATTTATAAACGCAATGAAATTATACGCCCACGCACGCAAAGTTTACGCACACAATCAAATAATTTCATTCACACACAGGACTACACACGCGAAGAAATAATCATATGTAGTTTGTGCCTTCGCCGCTAGCCAGCGCTGACGCTGGTAGCGCAAGTGGCGAAGGGGCGTTGTAGTAGTTCGCTCTGGCCTCAATAGATGGCAGTCTTACCAATATGTAACGAAGTTTTATATAAATTATATTAATACGATTCGGATTTTCCGAATTAAAAAATTATTAGAGTATGCAGTGCTTATATGCCTATATGGAGCGCACACGCCTGATTAGGGTTCAAGGTCCTTCATAGAAAAGGGCCCCCTTTCTATGGAGGGCGAAGAACTATCAACCTTGTTCTTCACAAAGGTATTAATCAGTCGCAATATGGACAAGTTGCTAGCTACGTGGCGACTATATTTTAATATAGATTGTGTATGTTACAGGCTTTGACATCAGAAGTAGAGGAAGTAGTACGTAGGGCAGTGATACCGGGCTCTTTAGTGGTGACTGGGAACAATGTGCCCTTCATTCAAGGCTCATCTTCCATTCAGCAGCTGTTGCCGCACTGTGATGCTGATATGCAACACTTTTGTAAGTAATTACTGTATTTCATAATTGCTTATATAATCAGAATTTGCCATATAATCAGAATTTACGAGTGTAGTGTGCCGCCCGTAAAGGTATTTGGTGTACCTACATTCAGATATTTGTACATATATTATGTCCGATTGCCTGTTTTTGGATGTTCTAGGTATGAACATTCAAAATAAAGATATTTAGACGCCGATTATCTGCCGCCACGTCAACGGGAAGGAGATAGCAGCGCTCTGCCATCATCAACATGTCAGCGTATAATACCGGTTACATCCGCGGCTTTCGCGTTGGAGCCCGGGGTCCGCAGGACGGTGCTGTAATATAGCGTTATCTTTTGTCTATGCGAAACCAGAATATAGTTTGTTCAGATTAAGCAACTGAATTGATTTCAATCATTTTTACACCATGTTATATTTTTTTCCCAAAAATATTTAAAAAGGGGTGCAGTGTGGTTACTAAGCGACAGGCGCACTACACAATTCACGGCAGATCATAGCAGTCAGTAGGCACGTGCGCACAGCGGGACGAGGCCATCCGGGCTTAAAGCCCGTTTAGTCGCCCGGGAACAACAGGTTGTCATACGTCAGGCACGCTCTCGTCTATTACGCGATCCTGCCTTATTCAAATAAATGTTATCGCATCACGTGTAACCATGTTTTTTTTCATACACAAACGTCCAGTATACAGAAATGGTACGTAATTTAACGGGGACAAGGGTCTATTGTAACGCGTTGCAATAGTCCTCTTACATCAGCAAGCGTTTGCGGTTTTTATGTGGGCTTGGCATAACTATCCGTTTATTTACAACAATATAAAAAAATGTCATCTTTTTTTAGTGAGTACTCGCATTTGGCGCCAAGCGGTCACAGTATGCTGCGCGTCCCGCTCAGTCTGCAGTGAAGGCATGTCGACAGTGTCCTGCGCAGCTCCAGTCCAACGGTACCTGACCACGGCGCTGTACAGGCTGCGACATGATGACGGCTTCTTCAACCATGTGCTCAGTATTATCAGTGATGAGTATACTGATAAGTATGATAGCTAACATCTACATGTTAGCCTGTATTTTTGGGTTGATGACCAGATAAGCAATTCTCGTAATATACAACTTATATAATATCTGGTCTATACATACAAAACTTCAATTCTATATGCACTGTTATAAAATTTCTGTCGTAACATATCATTGAGTTATTTTATAAAGTGTCTATTTAGTTGAACACTGTTGTCCGCCACTTGTTAAGACAACAGTCTGAATAGCTATTACATTCATTTAAAGTGTTACATTAATAATATATGTACTTGCAGACTGACCTGTTATTGATAATATATTTCTTTTTTAATTGTAGCCTTCTAATGTTTACGTTGCGTTATATTGCGCAGTTACGTTGCGTTATGTTATACTGTTAAGACGCCAAATGTTGCAACTGCAACAATTGGCGTACGCGTGGCAACGTTACTACGTTGCATTATACTGCGAAGCTACGCCGTCGTGTGTTGCGCAGTTACGTTGCATTATAGTGCGAAGCTACGCCGTCGTATGTTGCGCAGTTACATTGCATTATAGTGCGAAGCTACGCCGTCGTATGTTGCGCAGTTACATTGCATTATACTGCAAAACTACGCCGTCGTATGTTACGCAGTTACATTGCATTATAGTGCGAAGCTACGCCTTCGTATGTTGCGCAGTTACATTGCATTATAGTGCGAAGCTACGCCGTCGTATGTTGCGCAGTCACATTGCATTATGTTGCGTAGCTACGCCGTCGTATGTTGCGCAGTTACATTGCATTATAGTGCGAAGCTACGCCGTCGTATGTTGCGCAGTCACGTTGCATTATGTTGCGAAGCTACGCCGTCGTATGTTGCGCAGTCATGTTGCATTATGTTGCGAAGCTACGCCGTCGTATGTTGCGCAGTCATGTTGCATTATGTTGCGAAGCTACGCCGTCGTATGTTGCGCAGTTACATTGCATTATAGTGCGAAGCTACGCCTTCGTATGTTGCGCACTTACATTGCATTATAGTGCGAAGCTACGCCGTCGTATGTTGCGCAGTCACGTTGCATTATGTTGCGAAGCTACGCCGTCGTATGTTGCGCAGTCACGTTGCATTATGTTGCGAAGCTACGCCGTCGTATGTTGCGAAGTCACGTTGCCTTATGTTGCACAATTGGTTGAAATGTGTTGTGCAGTTACGTAGCATTGTCGCAGTTACATTGTATTATTTTGCTGTTATGTTGCATTATGTTGCACAGATACGCAGTTGTAAGTTACGCAGTTACGCTGACGTATGTTTCGAGGTTACGTGACGCTATGTTGCGCAGTTACGTTCTGTTATGTTGTAACTGAGTCGCCCACTGTTTCAACTATTTTTAATAACTGCCAAATTTTTCTTAAACTCACCCATTGTACTCATGTAAAGATATTACACTACAGGTTGGTATAGACATCGACGCGCATATTGTAACCATGAATTCAAAACATGATTTTGGACCTTTACTATTGAACATTTTTGTCAGTTATAAAAAAAAATATCTAGTTCGTCAAATAAATTTACGGAATCCATGGTAACAAATAGTGATGTCGCTGTTCCCGCCTTTCAATAAAATTAGGATATTTAATTATAGAAACTTAGTGCCTTTATAATATATTGGCGCCGATTCCTTGTTCACAAACTAAACTAATTTCAATTTAATACGTCTTTTTATTTTCTATTTAATGAAGAAAAAGGCAGTAGATAAATATTAGTTAAGTCCTGTCAAATTATTCCGTCATCGTCATCATCATCATCATCATCATCATCATCATCATCGACCTTTTTATCGTCCCACTGCTGGGCACAGGTCTTCTCTCATACAGAGAAGGATTGAGCGTAATCACCACGCTTGCTCAATGCGGGTTGGCGATTTCAGACTTATAAAGTCCAGGTTTCCTCAAGATGTTTTCCTTCACCTTCAGTCATTGGTGTCCAAGATATACTTAGAAAGTACATATAACTTATTATACAGTATGTTAACTAACAGAGGGCGTTCCCGTTAACCCGAAATAGTATAGCATACATACATGCTAAAAAAATATTTCCATTCGAAAACAAAATGTTTTAAAATTTTTTCAATATGAAAATATTCAATAAAAATTTTAAATTGACATGTAAAAGAAACACACTGTACACGCGAACATGAAAGACGGCAATGTCGCAATTTATTTATGAATGACGAGCCGCGTATGCGGCGGCGATCTAAGATCTAATTGATTGATGCTGTTGGTTGATGTGTGTTGGGCAATGCAACGTTAGGTAGATACTATTCCGCGCTACTATTTTGATTTAAAACAGTTTCAAATTTATTTTCAATTATAATTTCTTTTTTATTCGGATATTTTATGCTTATTTTTCTATGCTGATATTTTTATTTTAATCTATTAATGATATATATTAACGAGTTTAAGGGAACGCCCTCTGTTATTTAACATACTGTATAAATTATTCCGTGCCTGACGTAAATCAACGTATTTTTATTCTCCATGTCTTTACTCGTTTCTCAATTGCCTATTATCATCATCATTACCGTCATCATTTCAGCCGAAAGACGTCCATTGTTGGGCATAGGCCTCCCCCAAGGATCTCCACGACGACCGATCTTGCACCTCCCGTATTCAGCGGTTTCTCGCGACCTTCACCAGGTCGTCGGTCCTCCTTGTCGGGGGCCTACCCATGCTGCTTCTTCGGGTGCGTGGTCGCTACTCGAGAACCTGTCGGCCCCATCGGGCTTCGGTCCTATGGGCAATTTGCCCGGCCCACAGCCACATAAGTGTTGCAATTCTTCGGGCTATGTGGGTTACTTTCGTTCTCTGCGGATCTCATTTCTGATTTGATTATGCTGTATGCCTATGCCTATGCAGCCTATGGAGTATCTTAATTTGACAGATCTAAACTAATACGTCTTCTATCCTTTTCTTAATTAAACATAGACATGGACTCTGCCTAAATTTAGTTTAGTTTGACAAGAGACTCTGCAGTCGGCACCATTGTCTTCCTAAGTGCCTTGTGGTTAGGTAGTATTTTAAGTTTATTTTTGTTTGATTCTTAAACCTGTCATAATATTCATTAAACGTGTTGTGAACGAAGTTGATATTATGTTTGTGATACACATTTACCCCTTAAATATTAGGTATGTGTTAATAAAACTACAGGAACTTGTTATGCAGCTGTGTGATATCGTGCGATAGACTTTAAATACTGTTAGAAAAATTGTTCAATTTGCACAAATAAGGTGTACTTTATAAAATATGGTTATTTTCAATTACAAAAGGTCTTCGCAATGCTTTAACTTGTTATCTTTGTTATTTAATGCGTATGATAAGCAGTGAAAAGTAAGTCTGAAATAAAAGGAGGTTTTTTTATACCATTAGACATTGTTTTATTTTAAGTGATTTCTGCCCGCGGGTTAGTCCGCATGAATTTTCTGGTTCCAACTGCTGTCACTTTGTTTTTGCAGTGTTCCTTCTTTTTATTCGGCTCCTAAGCGTCGTAGCGTGATGATGTTAAATAATAATAATAATAATTACTTATATAATAGACATTGCAGTTCCCAACACCCATAACCTACAAAAAACAATAACAGAAAAAAATAGCAAATACACTGAACTTAAAGAAGAAATAACAAGAATATGGAGACAAGAAAAAGTTTATGTCGTTCCTATCGTCCTTTCCACAACAGGTGTTATCCCCAACCATCTCTGTAGCCTAAAACTAATAGACCTAGAAGAATCCACCTACATCAACATGCAGAAAGCAGCCATCCTAAACACCTGTAGAATATAAGAAAGTTCATGAGTTAGAAGAAAATACAACACGATAAAATACACCACACTGCTACATTTACTTGGCTTTGGCCCGTAAATGCAGCTAAAACCAGCATTAGAGCTGAGAAAAAAAAGAACTGTCCCAATAATAACAATAATAATAATAATGGAATGGAACACTATTTTTTATATTTTTAAATGTGTATGTATTTTTAAATCAATATATTTAAAAATGTAATTAAATGAGAAAAAAGATAAATAAAGGAAATAATAATAATAATTTATTGACACAACGACACATACATTAGTATACACAAATTAACTAAATGCTAAACAATGGTACAAAAGTCTGTATACAGATATTGCGAGCCCTTCCTCTTAAACTAGGGTGACCTGTATCTTAAGAGACAGTGTTCAGTACTTAGGTTACTTACAAAAGGATTTATACATACAACTGTGGATTGCGCCACTTATTGCTCTTGTCAACATTCAGATTTATGTTACAATTTAAATACAATAATATAATAAGTAAATAGGCTATAACTTTCTCAGAGAGTGGAGTTATAAAATGCAAAAATACTTCTTGAACCTGACTGGTAGTTGTAGATATTAATATTTATTTATATCGATACCTTAATTCGCAAACCCGCAAACTCAATATAATCAAATTTTTCAAAAGATGATTTAAACTGTATATTCTTTATACATCACATAAGGAAAAATCCAAAATACCGTTGTTAGATAATATCGTAGTACCTAGTATTTTTGATAATGTAGACTCCTTTTTACCTGTTTAATAAAATAATATCGTGTTTTAAGAGTTAAACAAAAGACAAATAAAATAATAACAGTAATTTACTAAGGGTGGAGTTAGCCGATTTGCCAATTATGTAAGATATCGATATATTCTTTATTCTACACCAAAAACACATTCAGCACTTCAAGGTATACACAATGAGCGGGAAGAGATTATCGCATAAGGCCTAGGCCGCACTACGGCTTATATACTTTTCCCGCTACTGATTTTTTTGCTAGAAAATGCTCGCGGGAAAAAAACGCAGGTGCGGCCGCTTGCATTAGTATTGTAGGGGCACAAATTCACGCGGTTAAAAACCACAGCGGTTTAACCGTAGTGCGGCCTAGGCCTAAAACAAAATCTTTTTTTGGAATATGTATCGTCCCACTACCGGGTATAGGCCTTTTTTTTCGGGTTGTAAGTCCTCATAGGGTGTCCGCCGCCCTGGGGTGGGCAATGGGGTCTGTCAGACTTTTACTGACTAAGACCACCCCGGTGTCTTCTATCACGAGCGCGCGTGGAGCCGCGGGAGTCTAAATTCTTCCACGGCCCCACTCTCTCGTTCTGGCCCGGTCTGTCCGGGCCTCGTCTCCTGCACGGGGTAATGGGGTGTTATACTACCCCGTGCATCGCCTCACCCGGGTATAGGCCTGCTCCAAATCCTTCCAGAAACCGTTTTTCCGTGCCACCTGTGTGTGTGTGTGTGTGTGTGTGTGCCCTCGCGGTACGCGGCCAGTTGCATCTCCACATATCTTCGGGATAAATTATATAATGGTATCAAAGTATTATAAATCCTAAGGTGGAAAACAGGCTCTACGTGGGGGCCGTGCGGTCCATGGCCCTTTACGGGGTACCGGTGTGGGCGCGGTCGCTAAGGAAGCGACCAGCCCGATGCCTGACCGCGTCCCAGAGGGTCATTGCCGGTCGGCTGGTGCGGAGATATCGCACGGTCTCTGCTGAGGCGGCGAGCCTCCTTGCCGGATTGCCGCCATGGGATCTGGAGGCCAAAGCCCTCGCCCACATGTGGGAGTGGCGAGAGGAGGTGAAACGCCGGGGCATAACTCCGCTGCCGCGAGAAATCGCGGTACGGCGGACAGAGCTCCGGCGGGATCTCATGGCGACATGGAGAGTGCGATTGTCGCAACCCAGTGCTGGGCACGCCACAATAGCGGCGGTAAGTCCCCTCTTTGAGGAGTGGCTAGAGAGGCGCCACGGCGCCCTCACCTTCCGCCTGACGCAGGTCCTCAACGGACACGGTTGTTTCGGGAGGTTCCTGTTCCGTATTAGGCGGGAGGAAACGCCAGGGTGTCACCATTGTGTGGATCGGTCTGCCCGGCTTGGGTGGAGAACCGAGAACCTGGTTTAGGCCATGGTCCGGAGCGAGAGTGCATGGCAGGCCGTCACCTCCTTCTGCGAAGCGGTGATGCTGGTAAAGGAGGAAGCGGAGCGCGTGAGACAGCGGGAATTCCAGCGCCCTCACGCTACTAGCCGCCGCAGGAGACGCCCTGGTTTGGAGACGACACCGAATTTCCAGCCACCGTAGGCGCCGGCCTGCGGGTGGTGAGCAGTGGGCAGCTCGCCGCCCGTTAAGGACCGAGTCGACGGCGCGTCGTGTTTCATGCGCGCCTCAAAGAGATGTCAGCACATCGTGACGGGGTCCATGAAGACCGATGCCTCCTGGGTCAGGGTTGCGGGTTGGTTAAACATCCACAGCATCCATGTGCCATCGCACAGGTAAATGAAGAAACACGGGTGGGTTTTAGTCAGTAAAAGTCTGACACGCCCTTCCGCCCCGCCCAGAGCGGGAGAAGTCATTTGATGATTTACCATCCCAAAAAAAAGAGTAGAAAACAGGCTATAACAGTAACCTTAGAAAACTGTTATTTTGGTTTTAGCTGGGATCGAACGCCAAACTATACCTATACATACAAGTATCTCCCAGGCGCTTGTATCATGGGTGCGTTTACAAAGATTTAAAGTCACATATACACCATCAGCCAGACACATGTTTTGGAAGGAATAGTGGGGCTTTAGTCGGCAGGAGTCCGACATTAGATATTTTTTTTATCTTTGGGAAGCCTATGAATATCCTCCGTTTAGGAAGAACGGGGGGTATTCATGAGAATTTCCCAAACACCCATGTGCCGTTCAGCCGTTTTAGGGCAAAAGCGTAACAAAACTACATACAAAAAATGAGATCTCTTTAGATTTATCATACCAACCACCATGTACCATAATTTATATATCTACTCAGATATACTTAAATGTAGAAAGGCGACTGAAATTTGCTAAGGATCTGGGATGTACTTAATCATCCGGGCTGTCAAAGTCGGTAAAGAAGAAAACTTAAACCGTTATACAAGTACCTACTTAATAAAATTATTAAATGCTTGGTGAACGTGTCCGTCGTAAGTACTTACCTATAAAAAAAGTAACACACCTCGTGTTAATCCGACGGGGCTTATAAAGAAACCAAGCGGATTGGCGGCGCAGGCGCAGTAGGTACCGTTGTCCCGAAGTTCCTGTTATCTGAGAAAACTGGACGTATTGCATGGGATTGCAACGGTGTTAACGAATTCAGTTTTGCACTCTACCTAATTATATTTGAAACTAGTTCCCCAATCTATTTAGACTCTAAATAGAATCCCGAATTTCATTCGAACTTAATTCGGGAGCGGAGATTACGAAAATATAGGTAAAAGGTAACCTTTCAAAAAATCCAAATACAGATAGGTGCGATGTGTGCAGGGTACGATGCGCCAAATGTTGTGTCAGCAGTTTAGTCTTGGAGAGTCTCCAAATCAATCTCCGTCTGGCGCAGCATCGTTGGACATGTTGTTGGGTTTAACATTGCATCACCTCGCTCAACTGACATCTTCCTTCCTATTCACTCAGTTTTTGTGAGTGAATAGGCTCTTAATAAACTAGCGCGCTTTAACATCAACGATTGCATTACTGCTTACCATCAGGCGGGATTGCGGTCTAGCACTAGATTATAATAAAAAAATTAACCTAGATCCCCTTTTCTTTATACCTTCTTTCGAATTATATTATGGCGTATATTAGGTGATCCATTAGGTGAGCATTTCCAGGGTTAACTGAACTTGAATCGTGTAGATATTTCGTACACGTTTTGTATTTTTGCAACAATATTCAAAGGAACACAAAAAGCAGCTCAACTCGTTAAATACGTTGCAAAAATCAAACAACACAATCGGTATACGTCACTAGTAGTTTATATATAGGTACTTTTTTGTATACCAAAAGATGTATAACAAAAATACATCAAATAATACAAAATAGCGCCTATATCGCTTTCTGCGATATCTTCCAAGCAACCTTGGAACGGACAGCACGTGAGAAGCAGTTTGTCACAAAGTCTTCATACGATTCATTCAACATCCTGTTTAACGACAATTTTACAGCGAGACATTCGAACCGACATAAAACTAGGTGTGGTGGTAGAAAGTAACCAAGACCTGTTTGTGAAGAGCTAACAGTATCTAGCTCTTGTCTAGAAATCTCGCGTGTCATTAAAAGTACATAAAATCGATATAACTGTTGGTATGTAGGTATTAATTGCTATTATGATCTTTTATTATGAAGAGAGTGGATTTATCAAGCACAGTTTTATGGAAGGTTATATATCAAGTAATTTCACATGCTTGCAGAAATTCATTTATCATTTATGCAAGTTGTTGCACCAACGGATGCCCACAAAAATACCTACTTACTTTTTAGATGACACTTTCGCTTATGATAAACCGGATAATACCTAAAGCAATCATACAACGAATGCTTTCGTTAACTAAGCAGGTGAGTTGTTTATGCACTTAGATCTTCGTGTTCTTAGTTCAGCATCATGCATTTTCGTTTGAAAAAAAATTGCATTCAAACAAAATACGAGTTGCCAAACATTGCCCCACACTAAGAATTTCTCTTGTATCATGGGTGCGTTTCCAAACATATATAAACTCACTTAAACAAGACCAGAAAAATTACTTGTAGGTCATACAAATATTTGTTCCGTAGGTACGGGAATTCAACCCGCGACACGCAGCGCAGCAGTCCAGCATTTAACCATTACGTCAACCGTGCCGTCAAATAATAATAAATCAGAGAAGTATGTCTATTGAATTTATATCGGTAAAACAGGATGAATTGGAATGAGGAGGTGAATAGAATCAGGGCAAAATTTTAAAATGTACCTATTTGTACTAAAATAATATAGTTTGCTGTCAACCAAGGCATTTGAATCTTTAATTAAAAAACAGTTAACACATTAAAGTCTTTTCTGGCATCATATTAGAGTAGTTACTAACCCAAAATAGGGCGTCCGTGTTACGGAACGTGAATATCCATAAATATTTTCTTCATAATCACTGCGATACGTCAAATCGTTACCGTTCCGGACAATATAGCGCCTAGAGCATCGTTCCCCCAAACAATTAGCCCAGAAAAGGGCAAATAAAGTAAAATGTAACCGTTTTACCGTTTATCGACGACGATGCGATGGTGCAAGTAAGTAGGTGGTAGATACAGTTAGTTGAAAGCTGCCCGTGTCCCATCAACGACAGGTTGGTCCACCGCATCCGATCTGTGCCACCGAATGCCCATTAATTTATTATGAACTGATATTTACAGAGTCATCTTGTTCTGTGTGTATCTGGGACACAATGCAAATCCACCGCGAAACGTTTTTTAAAGGTATCTAATATTTCTGCTAATTCTGTCAGATTGATTTATTTTAGTATACTTAGGTCCGTATTCCAGAAGGAAACTAAAGCATTGATCTCTGTTTAAACATTACTTAGTTTTGGGTGACGTTTTGTAATACGGACCTTAGTATGGTATGGGTCGGATCGTAAGAGTTGGCGAACTATCGTAAAGGACAAGATAATTCGACAGGGACATCACGACCCTCAGTAATGAGGGGAACGACTTGAGGAGGCATATGGTATGTCTGATTACCAGAAGAACCAAAATGATGCTACAGTAACCTTCGCACTGTTTTAACATAAAAGGAAAACACTTTTTAAATCTGAGAAATATAAGAGATAGATAAGGGGTTTCTTAAATTGCCAAGTTTGAGAATATCCTGCAAAACTTGTAGGATCTCTACACTTAACTGTCTATTCTAACTATAAGGTACCTACGTTGCTTAACGTTTAATCATTTCTGTTTGTCTGACGTTGGATTAATTATATAAATACCATAGTTAATTTATCAGTCGAAGCAAAACTAGTCGTTTAAAGCTAAAAATACCTTCATTATTTCTTTAAGCCGTTTGGTTCATATTCGATAGCAGAGGTCAACGGGTTATTGGGTTGGTCGGTTGCGTTTCTAAAAATATAATGTAAACAAGACATCATTCGATAAGTAAAAAATAATTGTATTGTACTTGAGGAAAGATAGGCTTAAGTACCTGTTGTAATTAATGGGGATTAGTTGTAAAATATTGCCCATTTTAACATAACGGATGACACCTGTGTATACCTGTATTTATTACACAATTCTGTTGTGTTAATACCAGTTTAACCACGACGGGTTGCGCGGTTGGTCGAAGCCGCGTCTGGCTGTACCGCTATCTGGGCAAATAAATAAAAGATGCAGCGGAGAATGGATACATAGCGGGTCCCACAGCCGCAACCGAAGTTCAGTGCGCCCACAGACACCTTCCGCGATGGTCAACTACAGACGAGTGGTGTGCGAGGTGGCGTTGGTTGCCGCGATGGTGATGGCTGCGGCGGCTGCGCCAACACCCGATTGCGCCATGAAGCATTACGACCAGCGACAAAATGGTACTGAGAACTACAGGCTGAACATCGACGGTGTGGTGATCGCGGTGGCTCCCGCCGAGTCGTTACTCTCCGCCCTCGGAGACATGGACGATCTTCTGGATCTCGCTATGGAGGAGTACAACAATGAGTACAAGCCTAAGCCACCTCAAGGTTCCTCACCCTCCGACTCGCCGTCAATCCAAGTAATTTCTCTGCCGGCACCAGAAGTGAAGCCACAGGCAGAGAAGCCTGCTGAGGGGAAGCCACAGGGAGAAAAGCCTGCTGAGGGGAAGCCACAAGAAGAGAAACCTGAGGAACCAGCGAAGCCCGTGGAGCCTGCATCCCCGCTGAGTGACGTCAGCATGGGCAGCGATTTAAAGGTCCAGAAGAAAGATGCGTCGTTGAGGAAACAGGAGAAAGCACAAAGGTAAATAGTACCTATGTCATTTAAAATAAAATGTTTCATTATTTTTCTGTTCAAGCAACTGATTCCCATAAAATTCTTAAAAATCAAAAAAACAATTGAACTTTCAACTTAAAATTTTTAGCCAAAGTTCCAATTGAGTAATTAGTTGTGCATGATTCTTTAAAATTTAGCGCGAAAGCAAAAACTCATCCATTCTATGTTTTTCTTTTCATTCCCAGATAATCGCGAAAATATAGAATTATCAGGTAAACATCCCTTCCTATATTTGGTTAACCTCATTTGGAATCGTGCAAAACTATTCATTAATTTTAAGGAACTTTATTTTCTTAAATCATATCTAAAGATAGCTAAATTAATAATAAAAAAAACTGTTGTTTCAAAATATAATGAATTACTTATTTAACCTCCATTAATTTTTTTATTTTTTTCACAGACTGAAACACCGCCTGGCAAGCTTTCTGATGCCGCTACTGAGAAAAACCCGACATCATTAACGTGAAATGAAGAAAAATGTGATCAATTAATGAGTAATCAATGGTTTTGTGGATTAATGCCTGGTTCCAACATCGAAATGTTACCAATGGTAAAAATTAAACAATGTAAAATATTGCCTTATCTTGACCCCGTAAACTTAAGGGTTTGTTAAAAACACTGCCTCATTAAAGTTGAAAGTATAGTTATCAACGAATCAACCATTGGTAACACACAAGAATCTGGCGTTTAATGTTACAATTAATCTTCAGTTTATTTATTAGTTAGTTAATATATTATATTGTATGAAGACATAGCCATGGAAAGATGCATTTATTTTAGTTTGTAAGTTAGATATATGAGTACGTAAGTGTGTACATTGTTTCGTTGAAAATAAATAATAATTCTTATTGAAAAATCCCTAAGCCGTTGTTTCTTTTCCTAACTTATTGAACTCAATAGATCACGATTTACCAAGGAACACTGTTGCAATAAACTGTATTGAAAATGGCGTCGATTTATTTCTTCATAAACTAAAATTAACTAAAATTAAGTTCAGTGCATATTTCCCTTCTATTTCTTTAAGAAAAGACCAGAAGATAAATTTTAATTTAGTCCTGTCAAATTAGTCAGCGCCTGACGTAAATTGACGTATTTTTAGTAGCCACGTTTTAAAACCGCTTCTAAACTATCTATGAAGTAGGTATTGTATAATTTGACAGGACTTATTTAACACTAGCGGCCGTCTTCGTTCCCGTGTAGTTAGTTATTATGCTCGGGTACTATTGGTCGCGGCGTGTTGTTATATAGCCTAAAGCCTTAAAGCCGAAAAATATAACATTTTCGATGACTGCCAAAATGGGTTTCGTAAAAACAAATCTACGACGTTAGCTGTATATAAATACATCCAAGAGGCAATAAATATTATAAACAATAAGCAATATGCAATAGGGATATTACTTGATATGACTAAGGCATACGACAAAGTGCAATTTAAAATATTATTAAATAAACTGTATGGAATAGGAATACGCGGGAAAGCCCACGACTGGTTCATATCATATTTAAAAGGTAGAGAGCAAATAGTTGAGATCGAATATTATAATAAAAAAACGAAAGAAGCAAAACTCATAAGATCTGATGTTAAACCAATACATGCTTCAATTCCCCAGGGAAGTGTCATAGGTTGTCTGCTTTTCCTCATATATATAAACGACCTCCCTAAAACCATTGAAGGTCCATGTGTACTTTTCGCAGATGATATCTCTATCCTGACCCCATGCCAAACAAATGCCAATTTAAACGACAAACTTTCTACTATTCTTGAAAAGACTATAAACTGGATGACAGACCATAATCTCGAAATAAATTTCACTAAAACGAAATTAATAGCTTTTCACCCCTGGCAGAAAAAACAAATAGATATAGACTTTAATTTTAAACAACATAAATTAGAAACAGTAAATAATTTCACTCTCCTAGGCTTAACAATAGACACCCATTTAAACTGGAAAACACACATACAGACAGTAAAATCAAAAATTTCGAAGTTCTCTTATGCTCTCCGCGAAATAAAAAAGACCACAAACCTACAAACCGCACTAAGTACATACTACGCGTATGCCCATGCTTGGTTTAACTATGGCATCATATTATGGGGAAATAGCACAGACGCTCCTTCCCTATTTACCATGCAAAAAAAACTAGTAAGGATAATTACTAACATAGAATCAACAGACAGTTGCAAGCCTTACTTTCAAAAACATAAGATTCTAACCTTAGTTAGCCTTTATATTGTTACGGGCTAGGGGTACTTAAACGCCGGTTAAGGGTTACGAAGTTTATTAGCAACGAAGGTACAGTCGATTGTAGGCAATGACAAGTAGAACGTAGCTGATGTCGCACCGAAGTCTTCTCTTACGTCCACGAAGTCCGTGTTGTAAACACACAATAACAGTACAGATGTTACTCCACGTAGTACTCACAGTTCTCGTTACAGTTGTCGCAGTAGGTATTCTCAAAGATCGCTTCTTAACTGTCGCTGTTTTCGTATCGCTAGTCGAGTGTAGACTGACTCTGCGTCGGCGTCGCGGCGCTTATATAGGCCAGCTGATCGAACATTCCAGAATCCTCTAGGCGTAATAATAATACTGCATAACTTCGAGGTCACCGGCCAAGTAAGTACCTACGATAATTCCCGGAAACGGGTTTCTAGAAATTTCGATGTCGACACTTTGTTGACAAAACTGTTGAGACCTGTACCATTCGATAGGCCGTCCTAAGTCTAGTAATGCGTTTTATTATTGTACCTAGAAAATGTCTAGATCTGGAGGAATAGGACTTAAAAGTGACACACTGCATGTCACGCGATATTGAACCTTATGCCATCGACATAAGGTCCATTCGTAACATTGCCCCCTTCTTAGTCATGCTCGTCCCGAGCATGATTTGATCCATAATAGCGAGCTAGGCGGTCTACGTGTACGATCTTCAGCTTCCCTCTAGGCCCTTTCTTAATCCTGTAGGTGACATCGTTTATTCTGGTTACTATCGTGTACGGACCCTCCCATTTGGCTTGAAATTTCGGACTCTTTCCTTTTCTCCTTATGGGATTATGTAACCATACCAAAGTTCCCTCTTCAAATCCGGGCACGTTAGCTTTGCAGTCGTATCGGATTTTCATTTTCTCACTGGTTTTCAGACCATTCTTTCTCACTAGCTCATGTATTCCATCTAATTTACGCCGTAGGTCGGCCACATAGTCGACGGCTAGGTTAGGAGTATCGGGAGGTGTTCCGGTTAGTGCATCTATGGGTAGTCTAATTTCTCGGCCGAAGTTGACTTTCGCCGGTGTGCAATTTGTGCTATCATGTGTTGCAGAGCGGTATGACATTAAGAAGAGTGGAATGTATTGGTCCCAATCCCTCTGGTGTTCTTCCACTACTTTGGCCAAATGATTCTCCAACGTCTGATTGAATCTTTCGACCATTCCATCTGACTGTGGGTGATACGGTGTTGTACGAGTCTTATGTATCCCGAGTAGTTGGCAAACCTCTTGAAATAGTGAAGACTCGAAGTTTCTACCCTGGTCAGAGTGTAACTCCAAGGGAACGGCAAATCGACAGAACACCTCGTGAACTAGCTTTTTGGCGACTGTATGAGCTTCCTGGTTAGGTACTGCAAAAGCTTCTGGCCATTTGCTGAAATAGTCTTGCATGACGATGATATACCTATTCCCTTCTTCAGTAACAGGGAATGGTCCAGCTATATCGACAGCAACTCTTTCCCATGGTGCACCAACATTGTACACTTTCAGCCGACCTCTGGCTCTCGTTTGCGGTCCCTTTACTGAGGAGCAAGCTACGCATTTTCTACACCAGTCCTCTACGTCTTCGCGGCAATGCACCCAGTAGAATCTTTTCCTCACCTTCTCCAGGGTTTTCTTTACTCCTAGATGTCCTCCGGATACCCCGTCGTGCACCTGTCTTAGCACTGACGCGACTTTATCGCAGGGGACAACTATCTGTAAGGTGACCTCCTGTCCACTGGGTGATTCCCATTTCCTCTTAAGAACTCCATTATCAATTATCAGGCTGTCCCACTGAGCCCAGTAACTTTTTACTGTTGGGCTAAGCGCTGATATTTCACTCCAAGCGGGCCTCTGGCCACGTTGTTTCCATTCGATTACTGTCTTCAAGTCACTATCTTCCTTCTGTGCATCTCCCAATGATTGATTATCCCAGTCTTCATCCAAAGCGTTTACCTGGATAATCCTTACGTTCTCTTCCTGTTTGTCACAATGTCGGCCCTTACTTCCTGAAGTAACCTGGCGACGGCGGTCCTTTTGTCTTGCCTTGTTTTCGAGGCGCTTCTTCTTACGGGCCTCGTCCTCGACTTCCTTGTCCCGGCTTCCGTCTGCCTCAGTCCACGACTTTCCGCGCGACCGCTCGCGCTCGTGGTCTCGCTTGCCGGAACGTTCGCGTTCCTGGTATCGGTCTCGCTCCCGGTCCTTGACGCGTTCCCGCTCTCGTTCAGCGGATCGCTCGCGGTGCCCGCTCCGATCGCTCCGCTCGCGCCACTCGACTCGCTCGCACGGGCGCTCGGGCTCGACCTTCGCATCGCGCTTGCGCCACGCCATCACCGCGGCCTCCTCACGTGACCAAAAAGTTCTTCTTCCCTTAGCCTTCCTGGGACAATCAATTCGAATATGCCCCTTTTCGCCGCACTCATAGCAAGTTGGTCCTCGTCGGGCTTTTATATGTGCGGTCACTTCTCGAATACGGTCGTGTTGTGGGCCATCTTGACGTACAGCTTCCACCTCCAGAGCATGCGTCAAAGCTGCCTTCAGGGTCTGATGGTGACCCAGACGTACCGCAGCCCTGACTTCTGCATCTCGAATCCCATCGGTAAATAATCGTAGAGTAGTAGTGCCAATCAATCCCGGGGTTGATGCATACGCCTTCCGAACCATACGTTCTATTTCCGTGGCCCATTGTTGCAAACCCTCGCTGCTCTTCTGTGTGCGTTCGCGGAGTTGAGCCCTGTAGACATGTTCCAGGTGTTTCTCACCATATCTAATCTCCAACGCTTCTAACAGACAGGCTAGGGTATTGCAATCGCCGGAAATATTCTCGAGGATTCGTACGGCATCACCACGCAACGCAAGCATAAGGGCTGTTAGAGCTTGATCGTCGTCCCAATTGTTGCCTTTTGCGACCTTTTCAAATTGAAGACGGAAGGCCACCCATGATGTTGTTCCGTCAAAATGAGGTACCTTGAAGGTCGGCAAAGCACTGGGTACAGGTACCACACCTTTAATGCCTCCTTTCTGCACCGTTTTATGGAGAAACTGTATTTCTTTCTCACACTCCATGATGGTATTGTCTAGTTTCTCCATACGCGCATCTTGTTTGTCTATACGCATGTCTTGCTGGTCCATACGGGCATCTTGTTGTGCTGTTTTTATTTTAAGCTCATTAACCTCTTCTTTGGTTTCTTTCCACTGTTTATTTAGTTCTAATACTAGTTGCTGGGATTTTGCCTGGGATTCATCTATTTTTGCTTGGGTTTCCACCTGGGATTGTTTTATTTGAGCCTGGGTTTTTTCTATTTTTGCTTGGGTTTCCACCTGGGATTGTTTTATTTGAGCCTGGGTTTTTTTCTATTTGTGCCTGGGTTGCTGCCTGGGATTGTTCTATACTCAGCTTTATTTGCGCCGTCAAGTGAGCCAGTAACGCCGAAAAATCGGGTCCGCTGGCTCCGGCAGTGGTGGTGGTAGTAGGCGCACTCACCTTCGTCGGTGTTACGACGGCCGCATCTTCTACGGGTGCAGGGACACCAAGTGATACTTCCTCTTGACGCGCCAAATCCATCGCTGCTTGTCGTCGCGTGCGAACTCTTTCGTCTTCCCTTGGCGTGACCGGCATGCCGCTTCTGACACCAATTGTTACGGGCTAGGGGTACTTAAACGCCGGTTAAGGGTTACGAAGTTTATTAGCAACGAAGGTACAGTCGATTGTAGGCAATGACAAGTAGAATGTCGCTGACGTTGCACCGAAGTCTTCCTTATGTCCACGAAGTCCGTGTTGTAAACACACAATAACAGTACAGATGTTACTCCACGTAGTACTCACAGTTCTCGTTACAGTTGTCGCAGTAGGTATTCTCGAAGATCGCTTCTTAACTGTCGCTGTTTTCGTATCGCTAGTCGAGTGTAGACTGCCTCTGCGTCGGCGTCGCGGCGCTTATATAGGCCAGCTGATCGAACATTCCAGAATCCTCTAGGCGTAATAATAATAGCACATAACTTCGAGGTCACTCGGAAGTACCTACGATAATTCCCGGAAACGGGTTTCTAGAAATTTCGATGTCGACACTTTGTTGACAAAACTGTTGAGACCTGTACCATTCGATAGGCCGTCCTAAGTCTAGTAATGCGTTTTATTATTGTACCTAAAAAATGTCTAGATCTGGAGGAATAGGACTTAAAAGTGACACACTGCATGTCACGCGATATTGAACCTTATGCCATCGACATAAGGTCCATTCGTAACAATATTTTGGAATTATGCAAACTAGCCCGTAAGTATCCAGATTCCTATAAGACACGGGGAGATGTACAAACGACTTATACGTTGCGTTATAGAAATAAATTAAATTTGCCCCCATCCAACCTAAAATTGCACTCATGTAGTCCATATTCTATGTCAATAAAAATTTATAATAAATTACCAGAAGACATTAAAGAACAGAAAAAAAACAGTATATTTTTATTTAAATTAAAGCAATACCTAATCAAGAAAAGCTACTATACGTTACAAGAATATTTAACAGATAAATTCAATAAAAACACATAACTGTAAAGAAAGGTATACTTATAAAAAAGAAAAGACATTTAATATACTAAAATACTTAATTATTTATAATACATTTATAATAATGAACAAATTTTAATCGGGTACCAATTAAAATAATATCAATATTTTTAAAGAAATAGTTAATGAATGAATACTTAACAATTAATATAATATATATTAAAATATAAAGAGATAGCAATTGAATAAATACTCACTCTAATACAATTAATAAAAATAAATGAATAAGAATTATATAAAACTTAATAAATAAATGGAAACATGAAGCGCTCTTCCTCTCTCTACTTATTTAAAACTTGCTGTGCCCAACAGGGTCCATAATTGTTTCCATTATTATATTTACCACCTGTAATTGTACATTATGGATTGCAATAAACGATTTGATTTGATTTGATTTGCCTTCCTGGGTTAATGGGCTATCAAACGAAAAATTCTTTTTTTCAAATCTGACCAGTGGTTACTGAGATTAGCGCGCTCAATCAAACAAACAAACTCTTCAGCTTTATATATTAGTATAGATTTCATCTTCTTAACTTATCTTAATAAAATAGAAAATGATGCACTGAACTTGGGAATCGGTTCTAATTTCAATAATCTTGTGCATAAAGAAAGGATCTGGAAATGACTTTATGGACCCCTGTCTGAAATAAAAGTTTTCTAAGTATCTATAGTAACTAGCGGCCGCCAGCGACTTCGTTCGCGTGGAGTTTTTCTCCTATTGGCTGCATCGTGATGTTATATATATATAAGCCTTCCTGGATTAATGGGCTATCCAACGCAAAAAGATTTTTTCAAATCGGATCAGTAGTTCCTGAGATTAGCGCGTTCAAACAAACTCTTCAGCTTTATATATTAAAAGTATAGATTAATTATTGGATGATTAAGTTGTTGGTATAGCTTACTTGATATCTGTGAGTTTTCGATATCGATTACCTAATAATAATATATTGGTACATTTGCATAAAAATGTGAAACTGAGTTTATTACATGTCCTAATATTTATTAGAGTCTATACTAGTATCTCGAACCCGTTAATCACTGAGTTTAGTCACTAGTGTCATAATCAGTAAAAAAACGTAAAATTTAGTCATAAATTAATTTCAAACATTTACAAGACCTTTGATTCTTGTCTCTGTAAAATATGAAAAACGTAGATGTGAGATTACTAGGTGAGCATATATGAATTGTTTTTTTAAAGTCAGCGGAAAAACTTCTTTCTCCCAGGTATGATTTAAAGTTTACGTGTAATTGCTAATAGCCGTTTTAAAAGTTTATTGAATTATCACCATCATCATCATTTCAGCCGAAAGACGTCCACTGCTGGACGTAGGCTTTCCCCAAGGATGTCCATGACGACCGGTCCTGCCCCTCCCGCATCTAGTGGTTCCCGTGGCCTTCAACAGGTCGTCCACGCTGCGTCATCTGTTTATTGGATACTAGCTGCGCCACGCGGTTTCACCCGGGTAGGTTTCGATATCCTCCAATTCTATTGGTCGCAGCGCGATGTTATATAGCCTAAAGCCTTCCTGGATTAAGGGGCTATCCAACACAAAGAATTTTTCAAATCGGACTAGTAGTTCTTGAGATTAGCGCGTTCCAACAAACTTTTCAGCTTTATAATTATACTAGCTTTCCGCCCGCGGCTTCGCCCGCGTGGAGTTCGGTTTTATCGCGCTTTTTAGATTTCTCAATGTTTCTCTACTATATTATGCATTTATTATACATACAAACCTTCCTTAAGAATCACTCTATCTATTAAAAAAAACCGCGTCAAAATCCGTTGCGTAGTTTTAAAGATCTAAGCATACATACAGACATACAGCGAAAGCGAATTTGTTTTATACTATGTATTGATTAGTAATAGATATAGATACAAAATAAACTTCATATTGTAAAAGCTTTTGTTCACTAGGATGTCTCATGCGCACAAAAGCCGATGGACCTGCCGATGGACCCTTCGATCAATTTTGTCAATCCCTACGAATTATTAGAAAATACATCTCACTCCACCGCCACTTCCCCACCACTTCACCTGAGTTTTCACGGCGAGATGGTTACAGAACCACATTGCCGAATATAATACTTAGGGTTCCGTACTGAAAGGGTAAACAGGGTCCCTATTATTAAGATTCCACTGTCTGTATGAAGATAAGAACCTCTTTGTTTAGAAATGTCCATTGATGACGATTCTTTAAGGAAATATGGTGGCATCAAAGAGTCATCATTATCATCATAATCTCAGCGTTAATCTCATTCGCATCCAAAGCTTTTTCAGCTTAGGTGGCTAGCGTCCGCTTTACCAGTCTAACTGCTGATTTTGGATAAACTTCTATATTTTCCGTGAAGCGACTGCCGTCTGACCTCCACAGCCCGAAGGCGATATCGAAGCATTGCAGTTAGACCAATTGTTGGACGTTGGCTCCAACAACCCGTAACGACTGCCAGTCTGCCATTAGATGTTCGTATGGCAACCGGGCCCAACGGCTTAACGTGCTTTCCGAGGCACGACCAGACCAGTGCAAATATTCATATTCATGCATACTAGCCCCGCACGATGATATTGCGATGGAACCTTGTCACAATAACAGCGTTGTGACGTCATCTGTCACACAAAAGGACAGCTAGCAAAAGAATGTTAAATGCAAAATTAATATTAGGGTTAAGGGTTTATTTGTATTTTATAATTTTATTACACTCTTTATAAAGAGTGTATGTATAATACAATTAATATTAATTTTGCATTTAACATTCTTTCATAGGTATACTTACTCACCCATATTCTGACAAATATACTTACCTATTCGTATATCTTTCTTACATGTATACTATGTTTTTCTAACTACATTTCTGTTAATTTGCGAGCGGGAATTGAACCAGAGTCCACTGTGTAGTAGTCATGTTTTAATTACTACCTACATTTATCAGCTTATAAATAAAACCAGGATAATATGTAAAAAAATGTATATAGTCTTCCGAATCATAACTGCTTTCTGTGTCTGTCGTTTCCGATTCACTGTCGTCGCCGTATTTATGACAATTAACTCGTCAATTATTCGATCTTTATTCCAATAGGTATTCCTCTTCAAGCCGTTTAACATGATTGACTTCATTTCGCCAGTCATCTGGAGTTATTGACGCCAACGACTCCAACGTCAGAGCTTCAATGCGACTTTCCAACTGCTCCACATTCTTTTCTGACACCCTCATCTTTACCAGATTCCAGATGTACTCAATGGGGTTGAGGTCGCAGTTGTAAGGTGGTAATCTAACGACTTCATGGCCATTGCCAGCTAATAAATTGTCAGTTTTATAATTTTTCGGCGGTCTGTGCCGTTTAATTAATAAATACAGTTCAGGTTTTGTACTGTCGTTGGGAAAGTCTCAACAATCAACTGTTTTTTATTGTTCATACTTGGTGGCCTATTCTCATCCCTACTGTGATAAGGGGCGTTGTCCATCACAATTTTGGAGTTGCGTGGTATGTTGGGTACTATTTTGTCTGTAAGCCACTTGGTGAAATACTCAGCATTCATTTGATCATAGTAATCCCCCGTTTTGGTGTCTGCTTTAAACATTAAAAGGGCATTGTCAACAAAACCGCTTTAACTTCCCGCGTGAACTATTATCCATCGGCGGCCGGGGCTGTCGTTCCGTCTCACTCCATCGGTTGCTGTTTGCCAACATTTTTCTACCGTTTAGTGTGCATGTATCCACGTTTCGTCGAGATAAATAACGGGTCTTTTGTTATTACCAAGCGAGTCATTTTCTTTCATACGTCGTAAATATTTAGCCCTCCGCGCTTGAATTTGGGGTCTTTGAATTAGGGCCAGTCTTTTTTGTAGCATCGTTTAAATTGGTAGCCTAAATCACATTTAATTATTTTTCTTAATGTAGTTTCACTACCAGTATAATTAAGGTCTACTTTTGAAGCCGCCAAGATTTTGCGCATTGTGGGTATTTCTCTCCTCACCGTACACATTGAATCTATAATATTTCTTAAAGCTGTTAAGGAAAACCCGTCGAAATATTTCTTCTTTTGTCTTTTTCCTTTAGTAGGAGTTCTCATTTTGCTGCCACTGGCTGTTGCTGGCTCATGCTCTCGTCTCAATTTCGTCACAGTATTTTTTGCAACGCCTGTGGCACATGCCACACACTCCGTGACTTTGATAGAATTTTGCAAAATATTTTTAATAACTGTAAGCAGTTGCTTCGGTATTAAAATGTCCGAAGCACTTTTTAAAGCACGGTTTATACTTTCAAGAACTAACTTACAATCCTCTTTCTCTTTAACAAAGTAATTGTCCACTTTAATTATAATTTCACGAGCACGACTATTAATTAATTTCTTACTCATTTTAACGAGTAACAGTTAACAAAACTAAACAACAAAACTCAAGAACAACAATAAAACAGGATAACAAAAACAAAAAGCTAACAAAAATATTCGATGTGCGTAAGTGGGTAAGCGCGGACTGAACTTGCGAACGGTACCGACGGTCCGAGTTCGACTACGTCACCAAGATGGCCGCCAATCGCAATATCATCGTGCGGGGCTTATACACATACATATTTGCACTGCGCGGGGATCCCGTGCGTCCTTGTGCAGCGGCTGCGTTCGCTACTGCTACGCCAGACTGAATAATTTATTTATTTATATTTTCTTTATTGTATGTACATTAAAAACAAACATCGACCAAAATACACTTAACACAACAAAACATACAATGGCCGGCCTTATCGTTGATGCAAACTTATAATGAGTAAATAAAGTTGGTTAAAATTACACACAAACATTTTCTGTACTACTTAGTGGATTATACTTAGTTTTGTTAAATTTCCAAAATTAGGGCTAAAATGTCGAGTGCCTAGGGGCTCTGGGTCTCTAAGAGGCCTGACTAGACTAGCACTTTTCATGTTGTTTGGAAAAATATATGAGTTGACTGGACGAAAGATACTTTACTTGGACTTGTATGGTTAAGTTCACTATGTTCCACCTTACTAATTTCACACGTAGCCTAAAGGCTTGCTAGCGTCACCACTCACCAGCATTCTATAAACAAATATAATAAACGTGAGGTATAAAAATAAGGACCATGCCTGCCATGCCATAAAAAATTTGCTGTATCCTTTAACTAGGACAAGACATTTCGAGAAAACGAAGTCATTGCGAGGAAAATAACGGGACCGGGCCAAAGGAGTCGCGTACATATTTGCATCCTGCATGATTCGATTATAAGCTGTATTGCGCTGTTAAAGCATTACCCGAGCAGCGCTTAGATCCTATCTGTACATCGAGTGTGCAGGCGAAACTCGGTTATCGTATCGATGACCCGCGGTCACTGTCACACGCGAGACAAGCCCTGCGGCTCCACGGGCCGCCACGACACGACATTCACTACTTTCCTGTTATTTGTGACGGATATATACCATCACTAAGCCAGTTAATGTAGAACGCGATGCTTCACAAAAGTCCTAGATTTCACTGTTTGGCCGTGTTTTAACTATCGAAAATAGACATTCACCTTAGATGGAAAACAAAACACCATTTTACGGCAACAGCAGCTTAGTGGCCCCGATTTACTTGTTCACCAACTGAACTACATTTAGATGCATCTTTTTTTTCTATTTTTTTAAGCAAGGGACAAAAGATAAACGTTTTTAGTAGCCATGTTTTTAATCGTGTCTAAACTGTCTAAAGAGTATCTTAGGGTTTTTTGACAGGAAGCTAAGATGAGTGTCACGCGCATTTTTCATTGGACTTTTAAAATTATTTATAGTGTCGTTTATTAAATAAAAGCGCGTGATTTATGTAGTAAAAAGTGCATTCAGTAAATAATGAATAAAGAACAATGAAATATCGCAGCATAGTGGCCACATAATGGCTTTGCATCAAATCTCCTCTTAGTCGGCTCACACGGCCGTTTTTTCAACTGTCATTGGCGATATCCGCCATTATTGTGAAATATTTTTTTAAAGAATTTCTATAATTTGTTACACGTGTTATTGGCAAAATTGTGGTATCTAACCACAGCGGCCATTGAAGAGTTAAAGTAGTATTCACTCTAAAGAAAAGAAAGAAAGAGTATCTTAATTTGATTAAATTAATATTTTATCTTCTGTCCTTTTATTATTATTATATTATAAACTAGCGCTTGACCGCAATCCTGCCTGATGGTAAGCAGTGACGCAGTCGTTGATGGTAAAGCGCACTAGTTTATTAAGAGCCTATTCACTCTAGCCTTGAAGACACTCAAATTGTAGTCCGACGGAAACACCGCCGCTGGTAAACTATAATAATAAGAAATAAAAAGAATAGAAAAAAAAGAAGAAAGAATAATAGAAAGAGAAAGGTGTAATGAATTTAAAATTTGTTTAATTTGTGAACTAGGGAATCGGCACCAATGGATATAGTATTGGAAATAACTGGAACAATGAAACCCAACGTAAACTATGATGACTCATTTAACCCATGTTTGCAAACATTGCTAGCTCACTGTGGACATTAAATTCTAAATTGATTATTAACATTAAGGCATCATCCGTTGAATGCTCATAGTATTAATGTCGTGTTAACCGTTACAGTGTGCTCGTTTCGAGCGTCAGACTGGTTCGCGGGTGGCTGGTAAAAGCGGCGCGGGAGCATGCGGCGCGCAGTCAGCGCATGTGAGATCTGTAGCGCGCACGCACCAACATGCTCCTAGTACTCGCCTGTCTGTTCGCGGCCGCAGCCGCCGCGCCCGCCATCTACGACCAGCGCCAGGATGGCGAGGTCAACGTGCAAGCCGACGTGCAGAACGTGGTGTTCCTCGTCGCCGTCCCCAAGAAGTTACCACTTAACATGTTCGACCTATTCTCCAAGAGCCACAAGCCGCTGGACAGGGACCATGAAATTCAAGAAAGATCTGATGTTCGTGTGATGGAGGCTTTTGTGGAGCCGAATACACCGTACCGAGTAGAAATCGGCGCAGGAGACAGGTCAGCTGGTGACGGGCGCGCCGTCGAGGTAGTGATCGCGGGCCGGCGCCGGCTCGAGTCGGACTCAGACGAACAGGACGAGTTCAAGCTGTTAGGGGCAACAGAAAACTGTGGCCCGGAGCGCAAGAGGGACCCTGTGACGCTTATGTGTCAGGCCAGATCCCCGGTGGAAACCAGTGCTGAAACGGAACTCCAAACAAAGGAAACGGACGATAAAGTAGAGTCACAACAAGCGCCTGAAGTTGTTATAGTTGCGTCGTAGTTCTCGATCTCTGTGTTTAAGTATCTATAGTTAATTTATTTCCAAATATGTTCGCCATGTAATTTATTTATTCCTAATGTATTAAGTAAAAATCTTTTAATTCTTGTCAAGTGTTTTGTTCTATGACTTTTAAACGAAACCTACAGAGACAAGATCTTTTGGTTGGTTTGGTTTTGGTTTGATTATTTCTGCATTCATAGTGAAAATACAGTCTAAACTGCACTGGTGGAATAGACTATTCTGGGATCAATTATTAATTCGTCTACTTATCGAGAATATCTATCACACCTTATGTTTCAATTAATTTGTGCTTTTTTATCATGTCATAACATGACCGATAAGACCTGACTAACTAAGAATAACTCCTTGAATATAACTGAGATAGTGTATCTTTTATAAGTAACTAGCTTTCCGCCCGAGGCTTCGCTTTTTAGATTTCCCTCGGGACCATCAAATTTTTCCGGGATAAAAGGTAGCCTATGTCCTTTCTCAGGGTCTAAAGATTGTCTGTACCAAATTTAATCAAAATCACTTGAGAGGTTTAAGCGGGAAAGCGTAACAGACAGACAGTTACTTTCGCATTTATAATATTAGTATGGATAGATAACTACCTAAAGATATGTATAAAAGACATAGGTGATAAGTCCTATACTTTTTCTATATTATATTTTTATGATGGTGTTGTTCGCTCCCACCCTACCCAGACGTATGGTGGGTCCGCGATATAGATCATTTTCGTCACTAAGGTCCGTATTACAGAACGTCACTCAAAACTCAAGCTCTACTTAAGTCTCGTTTGAAGCCTTCTGATTGGTTGAAACTAGTTTTAAGTAATGCTTAAGCAGAGATCAATGCTTGAGTGGCGTTCTGTAATACGCACCTAAAACTTTCACTTAGATTGCTTTAAAGAAACACAATTAGAGAAGAGCTTTTGTTTGTTTCTTCAGAACTGTTTACATAGCCTGTAGACCTTTTTTTATAATTATAAAGTAGTGCTTGACCGCGATCCCACCTGATGGTAAGCAGTGATGGAATCGTTGATGGTAAAGCGCGCTAGTTTATTAAGAGCCTATTGACTATAGCCTTGAAGATACCTACTTAAATAAATTGTAAGTAGTCAGACGGAAACACCGCCGCTGAGAAATTGTTCCAGTTTCATATCTGAATTAATTTCGATGTATTTTTTAAATGAAATGAGATTAATTAGATTTTAATAAGCACTTAGTTGGTGGTTGGTGCCGTATTAAGACTGTTTAATGCTATGATTCCAGTGTGACCTATTATTTAAAAAGAAATACTTATAATAGGTTTATGTATTTCCCAATAACAGTATGTCCCAATAAACACTAAAAATAATAATATTATTGTTATTTTTAGAGGTTATTGGGACATGTTAACGATGTCTACTTGGAGAAATTATATTGTATCATTAATTATGAAAATGTTAGAACACTTTCGTTCTATGTGTTTCTTCGCGTAAACGTAGAAACTTCGCGTCTAAACCTCATTTAACAACGAATACAGATGGGTAGACAACATTGGCGGCATAAATACATAGATACCTACTCTAAATGGCCATACTCGGTCAAGTGACACTGGCACAAATTTTAACAACGATATTGACGCTATAGAGTGTGTCAAGATTATTAATCATGATGATGTAGTCATCTCATCATCACCGATGATCTTGATTATTGTTTGAAAGAAAAAGGCTTATTGTTTATTACGTTCTTAGTCGTACTACCATCATGATTACCATAGTGTAAAGAGTTCAACAAATACGTTTTTTTATGAATTATAAACTAACGCTTGACCGCAATCCCGCCTGATGGTAAGCAGTGATGCGATCGTTGATGGTAAAGCGCGCTAGTTTATTAAGAGCCTAATCACTCTAGCCTTGAAGACACTCAAATTGTAGTGTGACGGAAACACCGCTGCCGGCAAATCGTTCCAGTCCCTCGATGTACACGGTATAAAAGAAGAAGCGAAACGCTTCGTCCGGATCGTAGTGGTGTTAGCAACGTAAGGGTGGACGCTCGCTGGGTCAGGGTTGCGGGTTGGTTAAACAAGAAACCGTGGCCCTGGGTGAAGAAACACGGGTGGGTTTTAGTCAGTAAAAGTCTGACACGCCCTTCCGCTCCGCCCAGAGCGGGAGAAGTCATTTGTTGATTTCTCATCCCAACAAAAAAAAAAGGTTCCACCCTCCAGACGACTCGCCGTACGACGGGTCGTCTGATGGTGGCAATAAATGTTGCTTCTATTAGTTATATGAAAGAGCTCAAATAAACAGTTTTACAAGTTTGCTTGACTTTATTTTTGTAGAGTAGCACATATGTATACATTTATAACAAAGATCAGTGATTTAACCCAAATACATACATTTTGTTTCTATACACAGTTGCTTTCTACTTCTTTTTCATCCTATAAAGGTCCGTCCACTCCTGGACAAAGGCCTCCCCCGAAGCTTTCCACGATGACCGGTCTTGTGCTGCGCGCTTCTATCGGCTTCCCGGGACCTTCACCAAGACATCGGTCCACCTTGTTGGACCGATGAGTGAAGTAAGTTTAGAGTGAGTTGTCAATTAATTAGAATTTGTTGGTTGTTCCCTAACTTTACATTAATACCTAATTTTTCACATTGAGATTTTCACAGAATCGATTATTTTTTAAACGTTAGAATTTTCTCCTGTATTGTGGGTGCATTTACAAACATATACACTCGTATACACACACAACCAGACACAACACAGAAACAAAACAACCAGATTGGATGATGGATACATAAAGACATCGCCGTATTTCACTGGCGTTTCAGCTGAACGATTATTTACGTGCTACTTTTAGTCAAATGTTTACAGGTGAATGAACCAACCTTTTCAATAGATGTTCGTTTTTTTTGGCACGTGTTCGTCAGAACTGTGCTGTCGCCTAACGAGTAACATGCTTTGAGCTTTGCTTTAATAGGTATCTATCTACAAAACTTTTTGTAAAAGCTCCGAGAGTCGTCCTCCGTGGCGCAGCGGGCAACACGCCTGCCTGCGACGTGAAGGCCTCGGGTTCGATCCCCGGCCAGGTCATGATGGAAAACGATCATTTTCCTGATTGCCTGGGTCTTGGATGTTTATCTATATATGTATCTATTATAAAATATAGTATCGTTGAGTTAGTATCCCATAACATAAGTCTCGAACTTACTTTGGGGCTAGCTCAATCTGTGCAATTTGTAAAAAAAAAAAAACATAAAAATATTCTTTCCCCCGTGTCATTCAAAACTCATTTTGTGTATAACAACATTATTATCTGCCTAGCCTTTTCCCAACTATGTTGGGGTCAGGTTCCAGTCTAACCGAATTCAGCTGAATACCAGTATTTTTCATAGAGCAATTGCCTATCTGAACTCCACAACCTATTTAAATATCGTGTAATACTGTAATCTTATGTATGTCGTGGATAATGATTTTAATAAAAGTTGCTCATTTGACTTAGGTACATAGTAGTGGGGCAAATAAATAATTAAATAATAAATAAATATATGTATACGGCCAAATCACACAGATTGAGTTCCCCAAAGTAAGTTCGAGACTTGTGTTATGGGATACTAACTCAACGATACCATATTTATAATAGACAGCCTCCGTGGCGTAGCGGTAGCGGACGCGGCCGCTGCGCAGCGTGGCGCGGCGACTGGGATTAACGCTGGGACGATGATGATGACTATATTTATAATAGATACATAAATATAGCTAAACATCCAAGACCTAGGCCAATCAGGAAAAGATCGTTTTCCATCATGACCTGGCCGGGGATCGAACCCGGGGTCTCCACGTTGCAGACAGGCGTGTTGACCGCTGCGCCATGGAGGACGACATTGCTGTGACTTTATTTTGTAATGGCGGCACGTGGACAGGGTCGTTTTGGAAAGTTTGGATTATCAAACGGTGACTTCGTATTGAGACGCGAACCAGGCGCAGAATGGTATTATTTTTTCCTACTAAACACAGCAATAAGTTCCCTATTTTTTGAGGATGGGAAATCATACAATGACCTCTCCGCTATGGGCGGTCTGGAAAGGCGTGACAAGCTTTTAGTGACTAAAACTCACCTGTATTCTTTCAATTGCCTATGCGCCAGCGGCCATGGTAACTTTTTCGAACAACCCACTAGTCCTGGCAGGCACCAGTCTTCGTAGACCCCGCCATGATGTGCTGTCATCTTTCTGAAGCGCGCGTGTATGAGGATACCGCTTTGGTAAGATTGGTGGCCAGACCTTCGGACTTTTGACAACCCATAACGACTGTCAAAGTCGTGTGACAGCCTAACGTGCTTTCCGAGGCACAGAGGGGGCTCGGTATGTAAATACTGTCACCCATATGTACTTAGTGTAAAACTGGAGGGTAATTGCGTAACACACTAAGTATCAGTAGCAATGGGTTTCATTTTGACAGTTCAACAACTTTCATTGCGTTATTTACGTTGTCGAGCAAACACATTTTCCTAACATATGGAGCAATGGGTTAGTAATTGTTTTCGAAATGATTTCAATTGGTAGTAATAGTGTGGTACGCAATTAGGGTGCTGATTTATATCCGTCACCTCACATCAGGTTCAGTTGAGAACCAGCGTCAGGCGCTAGTTGTCTGTCATTTTTGCTAAACTGGACCTTTTTGGACCGTCTCGGCAAACGTAGCGTGGGACGCCCTTGGGCGAGATGGAGCGACGACATCAAAAAGGTGGCTGGTAGTGGCTGGCGGAGAGCTGCTCAGGATCGAGCTTGTTGGCGTGCCATGAAGGAGGCCTATGTCCAGCAGTGGACGAGTAGGGGCTGATGATGGTGGTGGACCTTGTTGGTGCACACACGAGGCATACTTGGCTGATACTTTTTTACATCGGGGTTTTTACTTTCCATTTGATTTTTATTTGTTGCTGCCTGATGTATGTTTTCGTTCTTTCTTTCTTCCTTTCTTTCTTTCCTTCTTCCTTCCTTCCTTCCTTCCTTCCTTCCTTCCTTCCATTCTTCCTTTCTTCCTTCCTTCCTTCCCATACAAACCAATTGATGAAAAAGATGATAAATCAACCGCAGCAAGCGTAGCATAACCTAACCAATCGACCTGTGCTGGCTGTTATTATTTTAGCCACGAGCCCCTCAACTTGAGTATAACATAACCTCAATCCTAAGTAAACTAGTTTCCCTTCAAATCAAGAGGTTTCTTCGAAAACCGGATATCGTTTATCTTATTAGTTGGTATTTGTATCCGGTGATTTGGTTGAATTGCTAATTCATTTCAAATTGCTATGGTCAATAAGTTAAATCCTTGCTTGCCTAATCCACTTTGGATCTTCATAAGTCCAACTAAGAACCTTGACAGCTATCCGGAAACTGAAGCAACTAAACTATTTCTACTAAAACCGTCAATGACACTAGCAGTTTCTAGAATTAAAACCATGGGTCTTAAGTACCTACGGCAGTTGCTCTGACTACAAAACAATTGCAATAGGGATGTTTCCTGGGTAAAAGAAATGGATTCTATTTAGTCCGTCATTCAGATTATAGAAAAATATTGGATACGTAGGTATTTTGTTTCATCAAATCAATTAAAATTTACAAATATAAAAGGCATCAAAGATCAGGAGTGGGAGCTGGTGACGTCACTCGTTGCTAAAAAGTGTAGCAAGGAGTGACGTCACAAGAGTTTTCAACGCACTGTATCGTCATCATTTTTTATTTATAATATGAAAAAAGAAAAAAAAATGTGTCTAGTATTTTTTTTGGATATCTGACTGTCGGACTAATTAGTTTTTTTTTAGTCAACTGCCCTAATCGCCAAAAATCTTACGGAGTTATGAGGAACAGCGTGCACACCACATACACTTCACTCACTCATCCTCCCTAAAAACGAGAATTTCTATGGAGGATGAGTGAGTGAAGTGTTGTTATCCTCCGACCAGACTGGAATGTCTGCCGGGCCACTTCATTTGCGTGGGTCCAAAGGGTTCTTCCCAAAAATCTTCACCGCTGAAGCTGAGAACAACAAGGAAGTAAGATCTAGTGATGTTCCCACTGCAGTGGTGTGACCAATTACCTATACTCCTACTATATTTTAAAGGATGCTCAACTGATTTTGGGGGTTTCGTACTCAATTAATAAAAGCTTGACCTTATTTCTAAGACTCCACTGTTCGTCTTTCGGTATGTTACTCAGGCTGTACCCATGGGCGTACCCACTGGGCAGGTGGGGGCGGCTGCCTTCCCTTAACGCTTGTGCTCGGCTGTTAATCGGTAATTCGCGGTAAGGAGTGGCGAGCTGAGGTTACGAGGGATTAGCATTTCTTTTTGTTTGACGGTTTGACCATAAAAATCTGACTTGCAGGCCTGACTTGCCCCCACCTAGGTCAGAAGCTGGGTACGCCCATGGCTGTATCGCATGAACCGTCCCACTAATCGGCAAACACATCGGCACATTTTTGTCAAATGATTGCGACTAGTTGGGATCGTTTGGACCGCCCATTGGTACGTTCGGTCCAAACGGTCCCAACTAGTCGCAATCATTTGACAAAAATGTGTACGCCGACTAGGGGGAATGATAAATATAAAGTTTTCACAGATGATATAAACGTCGACACACGTCAACGTCAGCCTTGCGTTTGATTCCCGTGCGGAACAAAGGCGTGTGCAGGTATTACTTACGGGTAGTTGTTCCATATCTGTCTGTTTTTGTATGCGAGTTTAAATATTCGTAACGCACCCACGATACAAGAGTAAATTCTAGGCTCAACGTAGCTCAACATAGTTTAACGAACTGTACACCTAAACAAAAACTTTTTAGTATGTAATTAATTAAACTAGAGACCATTCAGCGTTACCGACACTTGCGAACCACTGTTATAAAACTACGATGAGAATAAAATTATCTCTGGTTTACTGCTTATTAATAAGAAAACGTAATTAGCCATTGTTGCTGTAGCACAATCAGATAAAGTAACAAAAAGTTACCGGTTCGTTGTGCTATCGTTTCCAGAATTTTCACATTAGTATCTTCTGTATTGAGAACGTGCAACTTGTAAATAGAACCATGAATATGGATTTTCTGGGCTTTTGTTACGTTATAGTGTTTTTGGTAACCGTTCAATAGATAACAGAATTTCTTGCCGTTAAAAATCATGGAAAAATAAAAATAAATGTCATAGAACTGACTGCAGGCACTGTAAAATTTACCTTAGAACTAAATATAACTGATCAATGGCCTCTGTGGAATAGATACCACAATTTTGCCAACATAAATTAAATTTTATTTTACAGTGATGGCGGATATCGCCAATGACAGTTGAAAAAGACGGCCGCGTGAGCCGTCTACGAGAGAGGTTTGAGGCAAAGTCATGATGTGGCCACTGTGCTGCGATATTTCAATGTTCTTTATGAACTATTTACTGAATGCACTTTTTACTATATAAATCACGTGCTTTTATTTAGTAAACGACACTATAAATAATTTTAAAAGTCCAATGAAAAATGCGCGTGACACTCATCTTAGCTATCCCGTCAAAAAAGAAAAACCGAACTAAATACAGCCTAATTAAAAATATTTTTGTCTATTTTTGACTTCTATCAAACGTTGAAACTTGACAGAACTAAAAAGCATATTAAAACATATTTTTATTTATGGGGCGTGTGTGTGCTAGACCCGTAGGGTATACACCAAGGAACTTATTTAGGTACAATTTCCTTGGTATAGGTACACATTATCAGTAGCAACGGGGGTTCATTTTAACAGTTCAACAATACTCATTGCGTTATTATTTATGTTATTGAGCAGACATATTTCTTGAACATATCGCCTCTTTACAAGAACAACAATAGTAGTTACGTAATTAGGGTGATGGACTCGCCATTTAATTTGGATGGTTGCCAGCGATTCGAACTATGCCAAATCGAAGAGCGGCCCCGTGTTTGGAAGGTTCAAGTTTCTGGAGTACTTGTATCAAGTCTGGCACTCTCATTTTCTATATTTAAGGCGCCTGAACTTGTATGACAAGCAATATGAAACTGTTTTCTTATAGTTTTGTTCTGTTATATAAATAAGTCAGCGCCTGATGTAAATTGATACATATTTTTAGTAGACATGTTTTTTAATCACGTCTAAACTTGGTAAGGAGTATCATAATTTCACAAGACTAGACTAAGTTCCGTATTAAAGAACGTCACTCAAAACTCAAGCTCTACTTAAGTCTCGTTTCAAGGCATTTGATTGGTTGAAACTAGTTTTAAGTAATGCTTAAGCTGAGATCAATGCTTGAGTATCCTTCTGGAATACGCACCTAATACTTATCTTCTTTCCCCTTCTTAATTAAATAGAAAGAATAAGACAAACTTAATTTAAATTCGTTTAGTTAGTTAACAAGGAATCCACGTTAATGGTGACCTTCAAGACCTTTGAAACAATTTTTTATTTGTAAAGCATTTTTTTTTTCTATGGTTTCCCACGCTCGTACATTTATTACTATGCTTGAATGAGATTGCGGATACTGCATAGATCAAACATATTCTGACAATAAATCTTCCGGGAACCCAGAGGTTGTCCCGGGCAGCATCTCCACTCTTCATACACATACCCCTAACTTCACGCCAATATCCTTGCGGTGGTTGAGCCGCGGGATCTCAAGCTGTGGTGGTATCCTTCTTCTACCTACTTGAACAGGTTGCGCAGGTTGTTCGTAACAAAGAGACTTCAAAACTTTCTGATGCTTCTTCATCAACTCGAATAAAAATTTTAAATTATATTATATGTAAGTTCTTTTAGAAATGTTATAGCAATGTTGCAAGTTTGCGAATAATTGTTTTTGTGGTATAAGAAGGAGCAAATCAAATCACGTTTAGTATTTTAAATGTTAAAATATTTATAACTAGCTTTCCGCCCGCGGCTTCGCCCGCGTAGATTTCGGTTATATCGAGCTTTTTAGATTTCCCTCGGGAACATCAATTTTTTCCGGGATAAAAGGTAGCCTATGTCCTTTCTCAGGGTCTAAAGATTGTCTGTGCCAAATTTCATCAAAATCGGTTAAGAGGTTTAAGCGGGAAAGCGTAACTGACAGACAGACAGACAGACAGAGTTACTTTCGCATTTATAATATTAGTATGGATTAGACAGTTATTCTAGCTTTAACTCATTGAAATGGCTAACTTATTATGATCTATTGATCTCCTCAGCAACACAACTGTAATGGTTTGCACGTTAACGATCATTAGGCTGTATATTTTATTAACTAGCTGTAGCCCGCGACTTCGTCCGCGTAGACTTCACATTACAGCGCGCGGTGGTTCCCGTTTCCGGGGGAATGCCAAGATAAATGCCTACATTACTGCAAGGTTTCAAACATCCTCACACATTTTCGCGTTTATATTATTAGTAGGATTATAAAGATACATAAGGTCTATAGCAACGTTAATTTTACCGGGTTTAAAGGTTTAGCAAAGGAAAGAAACATCAAATATCATACTTCTAATTATTTTGCGTTGGTTGGTGTTTTGGATATGCTTAGGATATTATGAAATAAGGGTTAAAATTATTACGCTTGATAAAATATGAGCACATTTAAGTAAGTACGGTTTTATAAACAACTTTTTTGTTTTGCTGTCTTTTGCCAAAACATAAAGGTTTTCTGGATTTGATACACGTGAGCATGCCACATAGAGTTGCCCATGAGAAAAACATGTTGTTTCTAAATGAACTCCGGCAACTTTAAGCGTCTGTCGGCTTTGTTATTGTTATAGCAAATGCTGCTTTCAGAAGGAACTGTACTCTTTTAAATTGAAATGGCAAATCAGTCTATGGAATACGGGGAATCAAGACATTTTGTCCTTTTGCCATTCCAGCCATGATTGTAGCCTTTACAATGTTGTGACCCAAATGTGTTATTTGTAACCGAGTACCATTAAACAGCTTTGGAGCGTCAAGATTCCTCATTAATAGGACTGGAACTTCAACTTTTAGTATCAACTTATAGGATGGCACTCCTGATAATTCTAAAGAGTTAAGAAATTATACAATATGTAAAGAAAACCCTGTCCGACCCATAAGGATAATAAAGATTAGGTAAACACATAACCAAATATAATATAAAATTTTACATAATGATCATAGTAACAATACTAATGAATTTTGAAATAATCATTTTTTCCCGGGAATTAATTCCAATTTCCCCGAAATTTGGTAATTTTTAAAAAAGTGACAACACCGGTATTATTATGAGCGAATAGCGACGCGACAACCACCACCACCGCACATGCTTTAAGTTACCTCTTTTTGCAAAATAATATTTATTTTTTTAGGGGGTTTTTTTTTTAAAGTTTAGCCCGTCTTTGTATCCATTGGTAGAATCAGTTATCGATACCTAACAATACCGTCACGGATCGGACAGGGTTTTCTTTACATATTGTATAGGGTATGATGTAACTTGTTCAGTGTCCGTGATATTGTCCACTGAGAGGTATTCGATAACATTTCCCTGAACGTTTAACTATTTCATTAGTCGGCGCCAAAATTGCCCTTTCGCATAGCCATTCTCTGTTGGCGATATTTGTTTGAAGATCCGGATAGAATTATTTAATAGGTCGTCTGAGCTATCCACAACTTGACAGAACTCAAGACTCACTCTAATCATGCCGTTACTGCCAGTTGGCATGCGATCTACTCCGATTTTTAAAAGAGTAGCTGCATATTGCATATACCCGGATTGAGAATCGTGATGAAGTTGCCCTCGCATATTTGTGGTGAGACAATACTTTTTCACGCGAACCCATAATGCAGATGCTTTCAAAGAGGTATTTATTTCATCTGCTGGCGGCATACCCCTAGTAATCACCGGAAGGGTCTGCCTAAAGTCACCAGCTAAATGTACCACCGTCCCTCCCATGATATCATGGTTGCCTTTGATGTCCCCCATTGTGCGATCTAGTGCTTCAATTACCCTTTTGTGGAATATCATCACATTCATCCCAAACTAACAACAACTTACACTGCTGTAACATTCTTCCGCACTCACTGATTTTACTAATATTGTATTTCCTCATGAGCTAAGTTCAATGGTAACTGAGTGCGCTGTTCGTCCCGTTCCGAAACAAATTAAAAAAGCTCAGTTGATATAAAATAAGCGCCTGTTAAAATAATGGAAGCAATATGTACTTCTGCGTTAGCTCCCGTTTTCGCAACATTTTTAGTTACTGCTCTGCTCCTATTGGGCATAGCGGGATGTTATATAGCCAAAAGCCTTCCTGGATTAATATCCAACGCAAAAAGAATTTTTCAAATCGGACCAGTACTTCCCGAGATTAGCGCGCACAAACAAACAAACAAACTCTTCAGCTTTATATATTAAAAGTATAGAAGTATAGATATAGATGAGAACACCAGAGTGATGAGAGAGCAGCGGTGGCCTAGAGATATCGGCCGCGAGTTATAAGTTGTAGGTCGTAGGTTCAAATCCAGTCAGGCGCTTTACTTTGTGTACAGTATTTCAACACCATTGCTCTCATTTCGGTAGGAGATAACATCGGCTGCCGGCAGAAGTTACCACCCACCGGACAAAGTCTTGCCGCCAGGCCATTCGTCGTGTTCCGGCATGATGTCTGGTGAAGCCGTCTGAGCATTTCGGTTGCGATGTGTGCCGGGTACGTTGCGCCAAATGTTGTTGTGTCGGGAGTTTGGCCGTGGAGAGTCTCAAAATCAATCTCCCTCTGGCGTAGCATCGTGGTTCGTGTTGTTGGGTTTAACATTGCATCACCTCCCTTTACTGCCATCTTCCTTCCTATTCACTCAGTTTTTTTGAGTGAATAAAACTAGCGCGCTTTTCCATCAACGATTGCATCACTGCTTACCATCAGGCGGGTTTGCGGTCAAACGCAAATTTATAAAAAAAAAGAATAAATCGTGAGGAAACCAACATGTCCTAGAGGCAAAACTTCTAACACATGTGACATCTAACAAACTTACTGAGAGGAGACCTGCGTCCCAGAAGTGGGAATATTATAGGCAGATTATGTTATGTTATTAATATTTTCCCTCCAAAGTCCAGAATCTACAGCAGAATTTTCACAATTTACAGCTTTTTGTGGCATGTAGTTACTAGGACTAGTCTTTCTAGTTATGAATGCAAGAAGAATCCCTAATGACTTTATCCATAATTTATAAACATTCTGAATCGCCAAACTATTCAAAAGGCTTTTTCTACGTCTCGTCATCATCATCATCACAGCGTTAATCCCAGTCGCATCCGAACCAACTGCTGAAATGGCTAAACTTCGACATTTTCCGTGAAGCGACTGCCGTCTGACCTCCACAACCCGAAGGCGACATCGAAGCATTGCAGCTAGACCAATAGTTGGACTTTTTGAGGGTTCCAACAACCCGTAACGACTGCCACTGCCACGGAGGCTGAAATGCAAGAAGAATCCCTAATGACTTTATCGATAATTTATAAACATTCTAAATCGCCAAACTATTCAAAAGGCTTTTTCTACGTCTCGTCTGGCACGGAAAGGCGTTACTACGGACCAGTTTCATATGATGAATCAGGAAAAAGCATCGTCTTCAATAATAACGCCGTATTCAGGCAAGCCAGGAGTCTTGTTTTCTATTGCAATATTATAAGCACTATCTCTAAATATAGCAGTCACTTGTTTCCCATTTGCACCAACGTCTATGTAAATAAAACAGTTATCGTCATAAATCATAGCAAATTTTATTATACTGTAGGTTTTTTTTTATAATTGATGTAGACTGAACCGGAACATGGAGGCGAGGCCTCCGTAATTCCGGCGAGGAATGCGGTGATCACCGCCGCACATAGGGACTTTTTTGTAGATGGTAAATCATCAAATGATCTCTCTCTGGGCAGAGCGGAGATGTCAGAGTTTTACCGAATAAAACCCACCCGTGTTCCTTCACTTACCTGTGTTCCAGGGCCACGGTTTCTCTTTTGACCAACCCGCAACGCTGATCCAAGCATCGGTCTTCATAGACCCCGTCACTATGTGTTGTCTGGTCCTTGCCACGCTGCTGCCACGAGGACACGGCGGTGCTCCGCACAAGCTAGGAAGACTTCTACCGTATTCTCTATCGAGTCCTCCTCTAAGGCATCCCTGCGGTACCAACACACTTAGGTTCGATTTTGAGAGATGAGATGATTTTGATAGATGAAGTTTTGTTCGATGTTTGATGGTATTGTACAATAAAAAATATATAAGTAAATATAAATAAATAAATAAAAATCCAAGGCTGAAGAAGTTCATTTCGATATCTTTCCATTCTTCAGCTTGTTTTGAGACCTGAGAACAAATAAATGTTAAAGTTCATTATATTCTCTAGGAACTGTCACAAAGTAGTAAAGACACAGGAAGAGATGGTGACAATACAAGAGTTGAGTATGAAGACGGCTAACGACTACGATGTCTTCTTTAAAGAAAAACTACCCTCGACAGATGTAAAACCGACCAGACTTAACTAATTTTAAGTTAAGTGCATCTTTGTCATTCTATTTCATTAAGAGAAGGATAGAAGATAACACTTTAGTTTACTCCTGTCAAATTAAGGTACTCCATTGACAGTTTACATGCGATTATAAACAGGGCAACCAAAAAATACATCAATTTACTTTTTTTTTTTTTAAATAGTTATAAACTAGTGCTTGACTGCAATCCCGCCTGATGGTAAGCAGTGATGCAATCATTGATGCTAAAGCACACTAGCTTATTAAGCCTATTCACTCAAAAAACTGAGTGAATAGGAAGGAAGACGGCAGTTGAGCGAGGTGATGCAATGTTTAACCCAACAACACGACCAACGATGCTGCGCCAGAGGATGATCTGGAGAGCCTTCACGACCAAACTCCCGACACAACAACATTAGGCACATCGTACCCGGCACACATCGCAACACAACTGCTCAGACCCGTTCTCCGTACGGCTTCACCAGACATCATGCCGGAACACGACGAATCGCTTGGCGGCAAGACTTTGTCTGGTGGGTGGTAACTTATGCCGGCGGCTGATGTTGTTGCCTACCACCGAGGAATTACTTCAAGAGTGGACTATTTTGACAGGCCCCAGCCAACATATTATCTTCTGTCCATTTCTTGATGAAATAGAAAGAAAAAACATAAACTGAACTGTTGAGAACAACATAAAAGGATCGTCTTACCAAGTCCGATATAAAATTAAAAAGTATAAAAATGTTGTCTTTGACTTGCGTTGCCGTCTCGTTCCATTTGACATTGCATTTTTTCGCTCTCTTACTGCGGACCTTCAACCGAAATGCACGCGTCCATTCGATTAGTGCTGTAAGTGATTATAATAAACTGTCTTGTGATAACAATAAACGGAGTGCACAACAACATACAACGAGTATCATTCCCAACTCCTGGCAGGCTCCCCGGCACCGCACCTAAAATCTACAGTCCACTACAAACATTCTATGCGCGGCCATCTTGTCCCGCACAGAACTTAAATTAAATTAATTTTTTGAACAAGAGAATCGAGGCCATTGTCCAGATAAAGCCAACCCTGCTACCTTGGTGAAGCATACTCGTACTTGTCTTAAGGAAGCGATTTTTGTATTCTTACAGTCCGATCTATCTGAATCTACCAGCTCAGTCAAGTAAGACTGACGGAGTTGTCGCGACCAATTCGACTAGGAGATAACAATTGGTTCGTTGCTAAGCGATGGCTCCAAGACAGCAAACGTGATACTGACCCGCACTGACTGACCGCACATGAAACTTTAGATTTCTATACAAAATCTATTGATGTTCACATCTTATTATTTATTTTACACACACACAAATTATATAAAAAAAGAGTCGATAAAAAATTACAAATCCTTACTAATCCATACTAATATTATAAATCAGAAAGTGAGTTTGTTTCTTTCACTTTCACGCCGTAACTACTGAACCAATTGCTTTGAAAATTTGCAGATGTAAAGTTTGAAGTCCGGATTAAATAATAGAGTACTTTTTGTCCCGGGAAAATTTGATACTCCCGAGGGAAAACATAAATACCGAACGCGGGCGAAGATGCGGGCGGAAAGCTAGTAAGTAATACATTAGTTAAGAGTAGATAAGTTAACTACTCAAGAAAAAGACTGTGCCTAAAGTCGTCTTTGGTACGATACACTAGTGCATAATAAGTCCACATTAAGGTCCCTAGGAAGCATTAGTAGTTACCTATTTAAATGTTAACTTACAAATAAAGTAGAGAAAACAAAAAACATAGTTTGTACACAGCAACTAACGTATTGTATCTATAGTAAACTATGTAGATCAACGCCATAGTCGATATAAAGCAACGAATGTCGATTAACACTTTTAATGGACGAGCAAAATATTTTATTAAAATTGAACCGAAGTGACATTTTAGTACAGAAGAGTACTCTGATTATATTTTCTTTCTCTCTTAAACTCTTAGTTTCTATTATGGTGTCTCTCAAAAAAGTAAATTATGGAATCATATCATGTCAATCGTCTCTTGTGTCTGACCGACCGCATTAATCAAGATCAAGCAAATCCGGATTGACGATAAGTACATACCTACCTACGTGACATTCTAAAGTCAAAACAAGTACCTAACATGGATGACGTAATGCATGTGCTATGTAAAAAAGGGAAAAACTTATTTGCATGTACCTAAGAGTTAAGAAACGTACGAAATTCCTTGAGGTGCGGCGTTTCGACAGCTTTTTAGTATTAAAGGTGCTGGAGTAAGTTATTATTGAGCCAAGTACAGGCGACAACACCTTAAAATACCACAATTTGTCAAAATTTCTTTATTAGATTTTCAACTTAATAGCTAAAGGATTAAGGCTCAAGGTAGATTGGGAATATTTGATATTTTCGGGTAGCTTGACATACATTGGTAGTGACCACATTGTGCAATATTTTATCATTTAACATTACTCAATGTCCGATTAAACTAATATTTATCGTCTGAAAACGGGACGACAGAAACCAGATACATTTAGATTTTAGATGTAAGTATCTGGTTTGCCTCTATAATACAATATAACTTTGTTTGTTAAAATATCAATCTGTATGTGTCTGTGTATCTTGATCTTGTCCTGCACTTACATACCACCTGCTGCAACTAACCGGTGCAGGTTAGAAGCCGGTTAGTTGCACGCAGCTGCGTTTCCGGCATTTTAAATGTCGGTTTTTATTAATTTTACCAGCACCAAATAGTGAAACAACACGACATAACGACAACTAACCCCAGGATAGTGATGGGTTTTTTAAGAAGTTGTTTTCCTTTCTCAGGTATGTAGGAACAGATTTCATTAGAAATAAGCATCATTTTTGAACTTATGTTCTTTTCTTCATGTATTTATATACGTGTCTACATAAAATGTTAAATACATAAGGTAATTAGTCCTGTCCGGGTAGTGCTTGGTTACTTGCCTAACTTATTCATTTACATATTAATTCAATATTACTAGTGGCAAGATGCTCAAGCCCAACTACTACCGTAGGTATCTAAAAAACCTGTTTAATTTTCACGTTCAATTAATTATTTTATTCTTAGTCATTTGAACTTAATCCCAAAATATTACAATGGCCTTCATTTATAACATCAAGAAAAAAGTACCTAAGTGTTTAAGTAATACTTATTTTGACCACACAATAATGAGAGAAACGGGAAAATAATAACAATTTATAATCAAGTCAACAAAAATATTATAGATAAGTACAAAAACAACTACTCATGACTTGTATAAAACATGAGAGGTGTTTTTATACGGTCAGTCGTTCATGGGTATCCACGCTGTCCTGTTCAACAAGTTTTAATGAAAATAAAAGATAATGGTAGAACATAATCGTTTACGTTTCCCGTTTGATTTCAAAGAGATTGATCCTGAGGAGAAAGCCGAGACCAAAAGGTTATTCAACTGTAAGTAGACATTTATTGGTTTAATCGATAGCTTTCAATAAAGTTTTATTATGTTGGTATCAACCTTGATTAATGTTGTGTAAGGCCCATGCAAGTGAAAAATAATCACAGCTCGAAAAGGTATTGTAAACATAGGATTCCATCTTTTCTGAGGGGTTGGGCAGAGATGCTCTTAGGTCCGTATTCCAGAAGGAAACTCAAGCATTGATCTCTGTTTAAACATTACTTAAAACTAGTTTCAACAAATCAAAAGGCTTCAATCGAGTCTTATGTAGAGCTAGAGTTTTGAGTGCCGTTCTGTAATATGAACTTTAGAGGGTGACATTTTTTGCATCAACCGGGTACTATCCAGCCGGGCTGCCCCTAAGGTTTAGAATTTTTTCTTGACTTTATTTATACAATAAATTTTAATTAGCTAAATACGAACTTTAAAGTGCTCTTAAACACTGAGTGTGTGTGTAGTGTGATTTAAGTAATTTGAATATTTTCTTTTAGACCAAAAGATCGATTGGATCCGGGTGGGTCCAAAGGGCTATGTTATGCCTAGGGCATTCACAGAACAAGCCGAGAACATCTATAACCTACCTATAAGGCCTAGTGATGTGTATGTGGCCAGCTACCAACGAGCAGGTACGTTGAACCTTATCTTATACGAAGGTTTTTATAGTGGACCTAGGTACGGACGACAGAGGTCAAGCTACCCTAAACTGTCAGATATTCCCAATAACCTTGAGCCTTAATTCTTTAAAGATAGTTGTAAATCTAATAAGAAAATCTGACAGATTGTAGTAGCTTGATGTGTTGTCGTCTGTACAACTAAGTAGGTACCTGAGGAACTGGGGAACCCATAAAACGAATATTATAGTGGAAAACTTTGACAAATTAATATTAATGTAGGTATATATAGTATACATATAAGAAGTAAATCATTGTATACTTATATATAGTATATTCATCGTATACTTTAATATGATTGAACCAAACAGTGCATCTTCTCCTCTCTGTTTAAATGAGAAAAGGACAGAAGGTAAACAATAGTTTTAACCTAACTCAACAAGAACCATATTGCGAGGGGAATAAAAATTACTGTCATTTTCACAGAGCCTTATAATAACGAGAATAAAGACCGCTTTTGTTAATAATGTTATGCAAGATCATAGGTAAAATAACTGTGAAAAGGCTGCAGTAGTCCCCTTATGACTCCGGCAGGCAAGCGCAGCGCAAATGAAAATTGAATTATCAGAATCGCACTGTCGCCCGTCGCGTCGGGTTTGGTTGCGGAATCCTTTACATGACATTGGCCATTTTTGTAGATTAGCTATTTATAGATATGAAAACTGCGTCTTTGTATGCACCTTGCAATTTTAATCAATTATGATTACAACGACAGCCCACTTCACCCATGCAATAGAAAACATAAATGAACTTAAGAAAAAAAAAAAAATAATAGCCCTGATTCTTATTTTCACCAATTAAGCTTAAATTAAGTGCATTTTTCTCTCTATTTTCATTCTCTAAATTATCTACGGAGTATCTTAATTTGACTGAACTACTTCTGTCTTTTTCTTATTATAGTAGAAAAAACTCACTAAACTTAAATTTAGTTTGTGAAAAAGAGAATCGGCGCCAAAGAAAATATCTTGCGTTATAGTTGGCAATACCGACTTCGAGTGAAAAATGAAGAAATGGCACAAAGGCGAAGGAGCCATGCCACAAACCTTTTTTTTTTAAAGTGACTTCAAGTGTTGCCAGAAAAGTTTTTGTAAAAATAACCTAATAGGGTTTAAAGAAATAATAATGACGGGAAGTAGCATCGATTTTTTCTATTTTAGTTTTTATCATTATTATTTTTTTATGTACACTCTTGCTTCTCTAATTCAATTTTGCCATTGGCAAAATAGTCGACGTTGGCCTCACTTGCCATGAGTAAAAATAGAATAGAATAATTATGGGAATTCATTAAAATGCTGCGATACGCTTTTGATTTTGTGAATCGTTATTAGGTATTCTATTTGTGTAATAAATAGCTAATACGTGGTTTAAATAGGTACCTTCCTAAAAAAAATAGTTAATACCTATGAGAAATGAATAACGCTTCTTGAGCACCAAAAGTAAAGGGTTTGTAGTAAGTAGGTAGGTATTATTAGTACAAAGATGCGTAAGTAAGCGTAAACACAGAATCTTTGACCAATATAACCGTAACACCCTGGTTAAATGTCGATAGAATTATGTTTGACCTTCTAAATGAAATCGTCGACAGGAAAATTGAAATTTTATAATACAACATTTGCTTTGAAAATAACGTAATATTGACCAGAAACATCAGCACTCTGACCGAGGCATTCGAGAGTAAAATTTGAAACAAAACGTGTTTGATTTTGTAAACTGTTATTATTTTTGGGTTAACAGTTTGTATAAATAGCACACAACACAACACTTTTTTTTGGTAGGTATTTAAGTTAATACGTATGTAACGTATTGAACTAAATACCTACCTTCCTAAAAAAAAGTTAACATTATTATAATGCATGACGTAGTTTTAAACACGATAAGCGAGCGAAGTCCGAGTCTTGCCTTCCAAGGGCACGCGGAATGGGATGGCGAGTATGGCGACATGTTTACCAGAGTTCATTCACCCCTAGCCCAAGAAATAATAATATTAAATATTTTTTCATCACACATGCTCGTAAACAGTGTTAATAAACGCAAGTAAAGTAGGCGGGATGTCCCGTATTGTACCCTCGGGCTTGCAAAATTTCATTGTGAGCCCAAGGGCGTGAAATGTAATTTTTTTTAAAGATATATTTCAAGAAGATTCAATATCATATAAAAAAGAAGTAAGTTTTCCTAGCGGATTTTCGAATTTCATTAACCCTTTTCTTGGCAAAAAAAATAAAATGTTATTCGTTTTTTTTTTTTAAATATGATGTTAATTATTAACCTAGAATTTAGGGAAAAATATTTAAAAAAATCGCACTTACCCAGATAATGAGATTCTATATGTATCTTTGAAGATACATTGCCAACTTAGCAAGTAACTTTGACCTTATGTCTTAGTATCTTTGAGGATACTTTGCCAGGTTTGAAGAAATAAAATACACAAATTTTCTTAATAATGTAATGTATAAAAATGGTTTTACGAAACATTGTAGGTATATTATTAGCTTAAATAATCATTTATCAGTATGAAATTTTACAAAACAATTTCTTTCTGGCTTAAAACACAAGCGCAACGAACACTTGGAGCACATCACAGTAGTTTGGCCCTTAATAAAAAATTTACATCGCCCTTTCGAACCAAACATTGGAAAGTGGCTGACCTGGTCGTACCTTACATCCGGTGGAGGCCGTGGTGTTACAGGTGCCTGTATTATTTTTGACGGAGTTGGTGCAGAAACTTCACAGTTGTCAACAATATCTGCTCGGCCCTTTTTCAGGAGGCTCTGTGCTATTTGGTACCTGAACTTTTTTAGAGGGTTTGTCTTTCCCGAACTATGGCGTCTGTATAAAACCCAGCTATTATTTATGCAAATATCCAGAACTTGCGATACTAAAGGCAAATACCATCTATGGCCTCTAAAGTCTGTTCTATACAACGTGTAACATAAAGGGTATATACATAACAAATGCATGGCATCTTTACATGATATCAAACGATATTGGAAGGGTTTTTTTAATCCTATCTCTTTATGTTAGGAAGTTATGAGGAATAACACCGCCTGTGATAGGCTACTATCATACTAGTCGCACAGAGATATTGAAGACATTTATCGGATTTTGGCAAGTAACGTGTCGTGTAACGAGTAGTTATTAACGTATGTAGTGTGCTGCCACGTTTGTTATGATTTGATTTTAAGAAACACACGAAACGGAAAATTTGGTACCAATTTTTTGAGTATTTTATTTTGAATTGAAACCTTTCCCATATCGTTTGATATCATCTAAAGATGCCATGCCCTTGGTATGTATATACCCTTTTTGTTACACGTTGTATAGGGCAACCAACATATCTGCCAAGTCTACGCCCCCCATATGGGCGATATAATGTTTTATTATGTCCGGGCAGGATACCGCTACTCTTCTTTTTGCAACTTTGTCATAACGTTGTATGGTACTGACAGGCTCCGCTGCCACATAACTACTGGCTGTAGTTACACATTTGTTGTCGTACCATTTGACGATACATAATTTATTTTTGTTACAGACAACTTGCGAATGAGAGCCTCTAGGTTTTTTTTCAGAGCTTTGTCTGAGAGTAAACATTTTTCCGCTCCTCGCAGTCTGTTAGATCTAATGGTGCCTAAAGAAAATATGCCCATTTCTTCTCGTAGATAGTTCACCAACTCTAAACTTGTAAAAAAGTTATCAAAATATACCACAGAACAAGCACGGTCTGGTATACTTTTGCATAGAGCCAGAACTACCTTAGCACCAAGGCCAAAACTGGACTCCTCAGGCGTTAGAAAATCATACCGGAAAGTATCTTCACCACCATATACTATAAAATCGTACACGAAACCAGATATGCCAGCTCGAACAAAAATTTTATAGCCCCATTTTTTTGGCTTGTTTTTAATATATTGCTTTCTGTTGCCAGCTTTTTTACCCTTATAAGGGACCATCATTTCGTCCACACTAAATCTGGATTCGTGTGGGACTTTCAAAAAGTTTTCACGAACTTTTTGTAACAAGGGCCTCACTTTAAAATAGCGGTCACCATCGTCTAATAAATTATTATTAAAATGAACATATCTTCTAATCAATTGATATTTTTTTAGTGGCATAATATCAGCTATTGGGCTACAGCGGAGCTCACGCGACTAAATCAGTGTATGCTGGTAAATTTACAATGCCCATAAGAAGGTTAATAGCTATGAAGCATTGTATGTCTTCTTTAGTAAAATTTATGGGTTTTCCTTTCTGTTGCACGTAATACAAATTAGATTGTTCGGTTATGTAATCAATAATTTCATCTGTAAAAAAGTCTGTAAAATACTCGTAAGGAGTTTTGGGTGTTTCAGGTTGCGGAAGATTTTTATCTGAAATCTGGGCTAAATGGTTGAATTTATTTTTAGTCCACTGAAAATTTAGAGGCTTTCGTAAAATACGTCCGGGTGTAACTATTCTTGCAGTCCTTCCGGCTGTTGTGGGTCTTCTTGGTCGGCTGTTAGATGCAATTAATGGAGATGGCGGCAAAGAAAGTGGTGAAGAAGAGGCATTTTGCGTCAGTGAAAATGGTAGTCGAGCTGGAAGCGGCTGAGATGATGGCAGCATTGGTGAAGGCAGCATGGGCGAAGATATCATAGGCAAAGGCAGCAAAGGGGACTGAGTAACAGCATCTTGTACGTCTACTATTTCTTCATCAGATAGCAAATTCAAGTTTTCTATAGAAGAAGGCAAAGATGGCGCAGGTGAAGAATCCGAGTCAGATACTTGGTTATGGACATGACGCAAGGTAATTGAAATCTGCTGAAGTTCATTTTCGGTTTCAGATTCATCGTCGTCTGATTGTTTACGCGGTTTTGGTACTAGAGCACAAATTCTTTTTGCTCTGGAAAAAGATGGTTGCGATCCTCCCTGAAATAAAAAACCCAATCTCACACCCATGCCAAGCATACAATACACAAGCAAGCCCTATCCCCAAACCAAGTTGAAAAAAATAATTGTAATATAATCTTAGCGCACTTGGCAATGTATCCCATAAGATACGCTAACCTTGTACAAAGAATCTTAGTACATCTGGCAACGTATCCTGTAGGATACGTTCACTTTATTTGTTAGATAGCATAGCCAAGCGTAATTATTTCTCATGTTTGATTAATTTCCAGCGTAACTACACACATATCAAATATTATAACACCAATTTCTCACGCAAATTTAAAAGAAAAACCATTAAAAATAATAAATTTATTACCGTCTTCCGTGGAATTGCACTCATCCGGTTCGCCATTATGACAAGTTTTGAAAAAGCAGTTGACGTAAGGTGTCATCGTGTCACTAATATGCGTTCAGAAACGTATACTTTAAAGGAAAAAAGGTTAACGTTCCGTTTTACTTGCACTATAAAAAAGACGCATTTTTTTAAAAAACGATGTGTCTTCCAAGATACATTGTCAAGAAAAGGGTTAACTTCATTCAAAATATGTAGAAGGCACTAGAAACCAGTTACACATTCATTAATTCAAATTTAGAATGAAAAATGCTAATATTTTGGCTGCATACATTTTTTTTCTCGTGCCTTTTAATATTTTAAAAATATTCGGGGCCGCCCGCGCAATTAAATCAATCAGAGCGGTCCGTCTTTTTCCGCCATCATCATTATTTTTCATAAGCTATTCTTTAGTAGTTTACGTACTTGAAGAAAATATATTTAAACTGTCATTTTTATTTATAGTTTACTCGCAAATGTGATGAAAAACATTGTGTTTGCCTCGGGCGGAATAGACATTACAATCTCGGACTACTACAAGTTTGCAGTAGTCACTCGATTGAAATGTCTTACATCCCGCCCTAGAAAAACAATGTACTATTACACTATTCAAAATCTTATAAGCTATTGCATAGCTTCTATCGCGGGCCTTGAGCGCGGGGACCGAATCCAGAAATTCCGTAACGAAAAACCTCACGCTCCCCACTCCGACGGGCATGGAGGTGTGGCTTGAAGGTTTATGTTTGTTTGCGGATAACTTCGCCTAAAATTTGGTACTTCGATGAATTTTAGGTATTTCGACATGGGTAAAAACCCCTATCATGACGATAAGGGTTTTTGGGGGTGCTAATCACGAAAATGACGTCATTTTTGAAATTCACGATGGCTGACACCAATTTTATGATATTTTGACATGGGTGTCGTGAAAGTGGTTTTCGGGGGGTGCTAATCACGAAAATGACGTCATTTTTGAAATCCAAGATGGCCGACACCAATTTTGTGATATTTGACATGGGTGTCGTGAGAGGGGTTTTCGGGGGTGCTGATAGCGAAAATGACGTCATTTTTGAAATCCAAGATGGCCGACACCAATTTTATGATATTTTGACATGGGTGTCGCGACAGGGGTTTTCGGGGGTGCTGATCACGAAAATGACGTCATTTTTTAAATCCAAAATGGCCGACACCAATTTTATGATATTTTGACACGGGTGTCGTGAAAGGGGTTTTCGGGGGTGCTCATAACGAAAATGACGTCATTTTTGAAATCCAAGATGGCCGACTCCAATTTTATGATATTTTGACATGGGTGTCGTGAAAGTGGTTTTTGGGGGGTGCTGATCACGAAAATGACGTCATTTTTGAAATCTAAGATAGCCGACATCAATTTTATGATATTTTGACACGGGTGTCGTGAAGGGGGTTTTCGGGGGTGCTCATAACGAAAATGACGTCATTTTTGAAATCCAAGATGGCCGACTCCAATTTTATGATATTTTGATATGGGTGTCGTGAAAGTGGTTTTTGGGGGGTGCTGATCACGAAAATGACGTCATTTTTGAAATCTAAGATAGCCGACATCAATTTTATGATAATTTGACATGGGTGTCGTTCACGTATAGTACTATGCGTTTTTCTGTACAAAATTTGCTACTTGCGAACATCTATACTAATATATAAAGCTGAAGAGTTTGTTTGTTTGTTTGAACGGAAGAACTACGGATCCGACTTGAAAAATTCTTTTTGCGTTGGATAGCCTATTAATCCAGAAAGGCTTAAGGCTATAAAATATCACGCTGCGACTAATAGGAGCAGAGCATAACTAACTCCACTGGCGGCCGCTAGTATAAAATATAAATAATTATAATTGCATAAGTTGATAAAAAATGCTATGCAATAGCTTTACCGCGGCAGTCCCCGAGTGCCACACGTTTTGTTTTACTATGTTTATTACCTAGTCTATAGAATAAGTGAGCTGTCATCTCAGATTTTCCACTTTATCTCTAGAGCATTAAGGTTCAAGGTTGATTGGGAATATCTGACAGTTTAGGGTAGCTTCACCTGCTGTCGTCCGTACATAAGTGTAAATAACCTGTCTCGGTTTTTTCCTGACGTTCAATGGTACCTACTGCTGATAAGGTATATACTGGGCATGTGTATAAGTACCCTAAGTAATAGATGTTAAAAACAGGTGGTCTTACAACATACGCATTAAATTAATAAACAAAGTCACAATCATTTAATACATAGACACACTGCTTAAAGATTAAAAAAAATCAATATAAGAGCACGAATAAGAACCCATTAAGGACTCAATCGCTTAACGTGCTTTTTAAGGCACAGAAAAGGTTTGATGGTCACCCATCCGGGAATCAACCGCAACACGGATGTAGTGTTTGTATCTTCTAAAAGGTACATACTACCCTAAAGGTACATATAACCCTGGACAAAACCATCTTAGCATTGTGTAGATTCAATTTCTTAGTATTGTATAATTGCATGGCAAACGTGTGAGCACAATGTACTAATGTGCTGTAAGGCATTTATTTGTTGGGTTAGTCTTTTTTATTGACTTAATTGTGCTCTGGCTGTTGAGAGTATGTCATGCTCACTCAAATGTCTCGCTAATGGTGGCGTGTGTTTTGGGTCATTGGGTTCCCTTCGATATGGTTGAGCTGAATGATGCTGATCCATACGTCATGTTCGTGAACGGACGCCGTCGGAGGGGACTGGTCATCTCTTAGCTGCCACGGCGTATTTTTATTTCTGAATTGATTTTTGGATGTTTTCCATAATGGACGCTCTCAGCGTACAATATATTTCTGCATCGTTCTCACGCGGTTGATTTCAACATGAATGATGTAATCAAATATTTGTAACAATAGCTTGCAATTTAAAAGAGTGTCCATGGAGTTTCTTGCCCGTTCTTCTCCATAGGTACCTACTCTTTGGAATGGGCGACTAGCTTCATCTAATTGACTGACCGACCTTCTGACAATTCAAAAGTGCCTGTAACTGGTTTATTTGAAATAAATGATTTGATTTGATTTGACTAACATTGTCTCATGTACACTGTAGTCGAAGTATAGCTGTCAATCTAGCACTCTGTTAATGACACTGGTCAAGGTTGGACGTGTGCTGCTTGTGCGTGTGGTCCTTAGTAATGTAATATACTTATGTAATATACTTAGTACGACAAAAAACTATTGACATATTACCGGTTTCAGAATTTACACGTTGTACACTGAATGGAGGAAAGACCGCCTGAAAAACATCGACCAGATAGAAAGCATAGAGAAAAAAGAAAAGCTTCTAAAAGTGCTGGAGGTAATGGCACAGCCAGTGACGGAGAAGCTGGCAGCGATGCCATCCCCCCGGTTCGTTAAGACGCACCTTCCGATGAGCTTCCTCCCACCTAATTTGGTGGACACGGCCAAGACTATATACATAGCGAGAGATGCTAGGGACCTCGCTGTCTCGGCATACCACCATGCCAAACTTTTCGTAATATTTGACTTTGCAGGTGAATTTAAAGATTTCTGGAAGTTATTCATGAAGAGTCGATGTAAGTTTTAGTGTTTATGAAATAATCATAAACACTAAAAGAATTATATACAGTATTTAACACCTATTCAGAATATAGTAATAATGTTGTGAATATGTATGTGAGTGTTAAGAGGGAACTCTAGTGGTGCTTTCCCTATACAAACGTATTCCGCTGTTTTCTTCGTGGATAATGCTTTTAGAGCAAATATATTTCTTTCTACAATTTTACACCTTGATTATACGTGCTTCTATTATTTGATTTTATCCGAAACTTAATTAATAAAAGAAATACGATACTTCAAAATCGCCAATTCGCAAAAGCGAAAAATAGCCAATTTTTAACCGTGATGTTCAGATGACTATTAGAAAAACGTGATAAGTTTTTGCCAAAACAGAGAGACTTTTCCTCTAAATTTTGATATAAAAATAATTAAGATCAGTCGTGTTTTGAAAAAGAAAACAGCGGAATACGAAACATCTTTTGGTCAACGTTCTTGTAGGTAAAATAAAAAAAGGTAAAAGCCTGAGCTGTACCTGTCCTTTTCGCACTTTACCGGGAGAGGTTGGAAGCAGCGCGACGGCAATAGTTTCTTTAAATACCTATTTTCCAAATTCCTCGGCACTGGAGTCCCCTCTTAAATATTGTACAGACGACAGCACAACAAAGCTACTACAATCTGTCAGATTTTCTTGTTAGATTTTCAACTTTATTTCTAAAGCATGCCAAGGCTCAAGGTTGATTGGGAACATCTGGCAGTTTGGGGTAGCTTGACCTGCTGTTGTCAGTACTACCTACAATATTAGCACCTAGTAAAGAGTTTTGTGGAAATCAATTGTCACCGTATTGTTATTAATGTTTTGAGTATAAATTTCGATGACTATAAGAGTAAGTAAGACCAAAGTAACAAAGATACGACTGCGTGAATGATGATAGGGTTAGAAAGAGGCGGACTGCCGAGAAGATATGTTGTGTAAAACCACAATTATATTGGGACATGGGCAAGTGTCTATACCAGGGTAGGCGAACCTTTATGCATCAACGTGCCATTTTTTCTAAAAAAAAGTTTAGTGGGGTCATTCGCGTGCCATCAAATAATTTTGACTTAACGATTATTGGCAAAATAATAATTATAAATACTATCAAAACTCTTTATTAAATAAAGTAAGCAAAAGAGGTACATTTTGGTATGTTTATATTAAATTTCAGTAAAATTAGTGTGACTTCTGTTGCTGCAGGTTAGATGACAAATAATTTATGTTATAAGATGTTACTTTTAGCAAAATGCATGCTGAACTAGATTCATCTGTCAAACGGTTTCTAACCGAGTTTTTAATGTTATTCATCTCTGAAAATAATGACTCGCAGGCATATGTAGATGAAAACATGGTTAAAATAGCATGAGCAAGCTTCTTCAAACAGTTAAATGTGTCTGGTAACGCATTCCTTGTTTCCAGAATTTTATTATTAGCATTTTTACTTAAATTACTTAGCGTAGGAGCATCGCGTTCGATCGTCTTAAAATACCTAATTCTGCGACGTGCCCAAAATATTGTGTCGCGTGCCATCAATGGCACGCGTGCCATTGGTTCGCCTACCCTGGTCTATACGATGCGACTTAAATAAATTCAAAAACAAAAGGACACTTAGGTATCGAAGTACTTACGGTATGTAAGTATCAACATACGTAAGTGTCGACATACATAATAAGATCCTGGAGTTTTGTTCGGATGGAGTCACTTTGCTGTTTTAATGATTTTGTTTTAGTTTTACTGACACCATATTTCGAGCATGTCAAAGAAGCTTGGAACATGAGACATCATCCAAATATGCTGTTTTTATTCTATGAAGATCTTGCAAAGGTAAGGTTTACATTAAATACGCCGCACCGTTTTTTTACGTTACGGCGTATACATAGTAGAAAAAACATATCTGCGATCAAACTTCTATCGTGATAATAACGCTGACGTCCGTGTAGGTTGCCAGGATTACAAGTTACCGGGGATTTTGCGGATGCCGACTTTTTTACATCCACAGATACGCGGAATTTTGAAGGCTCACTCCCGCGGATGCAAATGCGGTTGAGGATGTTTAAGTTATTTGTCAATGAAGTTTATAGTAGCTTTTATTGCATATTTTTCAATACAATTTGGTTCAAAATAATTCCATATATTACTTTGGGTCGGTCGTAATTGTGACACTATTAATTGACTAAGTATTTAGATAATCCATTAATAACGGAAACCACATGTTATTATTATTAATTAAGAATTTTGTTATAAAACGATATGGAATTTACCTAGTGTTTTTAATAAGCTGAAGCTGAGGTGTTTTTGTAAGCTGAGCCTAGGCTTATACAATATGTTAAGAAAACCCTGTCCGATCCGTGAAGGTATTGTTAGGTATCGATAACTGATTCTACTAATGCCTGCAAAACCTGGCTAAACTTAAAAAAAAAATACCCCCTAAAAATAAATAACTTAAATAAAATAAATAGGTAATTTCATGGCAACACAGGCACAGGTCATGACCGCAGTTAACCTCATGCTTGTAGGTATAGGTAGCTTGTTCACGTTTATCGACTCACGAAAGAAACAATGATACTTAGGCAGCTCGAGAAAAGATTTTTTTTTTAAGTAGGAAGGTCGTCTGACTCTCCGAATGTATCATTTCATTGGATGAGCACAATGGCTGTCTCGGAGATGTTCCATATTTCGTCGCACGAGATTAGCACGGACATGCACACAAATAAAAATCAAGTGGTGTCAAATCCGCGCTGGCCACAGTTGGCCCATACCAATCCACTGCTCGCCGAACTGATAATGGACAATAATGATAATGTACTCACGTACAGGTCGGAAAAAATATCGTGAGGCACCGTCATGCTGGATCCCTCGTGCATTGACCGATAAGTGCCCACTTCCAAATCGTCTAACACCTGATCACAACACAGCTAATTGCAGTTACTACCTCCATCAGCATGTTACATTACTCTACGTTAGAAAACGACATGATCACACAATACACGAATAGTGTGCACACCAGCAATGTTCACGCGCAACTAATAATTTAAAGTAAAAATTATTTTTATTTTATAAAAATAGGTATCTACGCGGCTTTCGGCGGCATGCTTTGATAGAGATGTGTAAGTAATCACAATATTGTTTTTTTTAACGATTGATACTCGTCTATTTTTGGTATCGATTTGGTATTGTAGTTTCTCATTCTTATTCTCGATTCAACATCGCATGGAATTGTTTAGAACTTTTACAAAACTCAAATTAGCGAGGTACACTGCTGTAAATGAAAATCATGCCAAAGTATTAATTTCAGTTTCTGTCTTAATATCGATGATATTAACCGATAAAATATTTGTAAAACTTTACTAAAATTGTGTTTCATAAGTCTTTCTCGTTTCTGTTTACTAATACTTGTGTTATAATAATGTTATTAGTAATTAATCGATAAACAAACAAAAGTACTTTTATCATTGGGTAATCTGTGTTTTTACAACAAATCCTTCAACCAGATACAAGTTTCGATTAATAGCGATAAAAAAACGTTATTACGCAAAAAATAGTACATCCCTAGTTTCACGTACTTTTTTCTTTGACGACACCGACAAACTCGCTGCGCGCCGGCATCACAAACGGGACCGCCAAATATTGAACATAAATTTATACATTTAATATCCAACAATAAATCAAACGATGATACCGCCCAAAATGGTGTTGTCACATTTTAAAAAATTACCTAATTTTGGGGAAGTTCGCGGGAAAAAAAGATAATTTCAAAATTCACTAGTATTGTTACTATGACGATTATGTAAAATTTCATATTTTATTTGGCCATGTGTTTACCTAACCTTTATTATCCTTACGGGTCGGACAGGGTTTTCTTAACATATTATACACACACAAGCATCATTCTCGCACCAACACGATAAGTAATACACAGTGCAAACAAACACATATACCCATTCAATGCTCTTTTTTTTTGTTTGTGATGGGAAATCATCAAACGACCTCTCCCTCTCTGGGCGGAGCAGAAGGGCGTGTCAGAATTTTACTGACTAAAACCCACCAATGTTTCTTCACTTGCCTATGCGCCAGGGCCACGGTTTCTTTATTAACCAACCCGCAATCCTGATCCAGGAGGCATCGGTCTTCGTGGACCCCGTCACGATGTGCTCACATCTCTTTGAGGCGAGCGTTAAACACAACGCGCCTTGGACTCGGGCCTGGTCCTTACAGGAGCGGGCGGTAAGCTGCCCACTGCTCATCGCCCGCAAGCCCGCGCCTACGGTGGTTGGGCGTTCGATGTCAGTCTCTTGCGATGGCTAGTGGTGCGAGGGCGCTGGGATTCCCGCTGCGGCACGCGTTCCGACTCTTCCTTTGCCAGCATCACTGCTTCGCGGAAGGAGGTGGCGGCCTGCCATGCACTCTCACTCCGGACCAAGGCTTGGATCAGGGTCAGACGCGAGAGATCGCCGCCGATCGCCGCTCCCAGGATGCGGCG
>JADWQK010000023.1:0-40109 GCA_017933935.1 Sesamia nonagrioides
TGGGAAAGTCGATGTTGTGAGCTTGTAGCCACTCAACCATCAACTATTTTTTATTGTTCATACTTGGTGGCCTATTCTCTTCCCTACTGTGATAAGGGGCGTTGTCCATCACAATTATGGAGTTGCGTGGTATGTTGGGTACTAATTTTTCTGTAAGCCACTTGGTGAAATTCTCAGCATTCATTTGATCATGGTAATCCCCCGTTTTGGTGTCTGCTTTAAACATTAAAAGGGCATTGTCAACAAAGCCGCTTTCACTTCCCGCGTGAACTATTATCCATCGGCGGCCGGGGCTGTCGTTCCGTCTCACTCCGACATCGGTTGCTGTTTGCCAACATTTTTTTTACCGTGTAGTGTGCGTGTATCCACGTTTCGTCGAGATAAATAACGGGTCTTTTGTTATTAGCAAGCGAGTCATTTTCTTTCATACGTCGTAAATATTTAGCCCTCCACGCTTGAATTTGGGGTCTTTCAATTAGAGCCAGTCTTTTTTGGTAGCATCGTTTAAATTGGTAGCCTAAATCACATTTAATTATTTTTCTTAATGTAGTTTCACTATTGGTATAATTAACGTCTAATTTTGAAGCCGCCAAGATTTTGCGCATTGTGGGTATTTCTCTCCTCACTGTATACATTGAATGTATAATATTTCTTAAAGCTGTTAAGGAGAACCCGTCGAAATATTCCTTCTTTTGTCTTTTTCCTTTAGTAGGAGTTCTCATTTTGCTGCCACTGGCTGTTGCCGACTCATGCTCTCGTCGCAATTTAGTCACAGTATTTTTTGCAACGCCTGTGGCACATGCCACACGCTCCGTGACTTTGGTTTAGCTGTTGCTTCGGTATTAAAATGTCCTCAGTAGTGTCCGAAGAACTTTTTAAAGCACGGTTTATACTTTCAAGAACTAACTTACATTCCTCTTTTTCTTTAACAAAATAATTGTCCACTTTAATTATAATTTCACGAGCACGATTGTGAATTAATTTCTTACTCATTTTAACGAGTAACAGCTAACAAAACTAAACAACAAAACTCAAGAACAACAATAAAACAGGATAACAAAAACAAAAAACTAACAAAAATATTCGATGGGCGTAAGTGGGTAAGCGCGGACTGAACTTGCGAACGGTACTGACGGTGCGAGGTCGACTACGTCACCAAGATGGCCGCCGATCGCAATATCATCGTGCGGGGCTAGTAGCATCCTAAATTCCTAACCTAATATTATAAATAGCAAAGTATTTTTTTTAAATTCTCTATATTTATATGGGTTTATTACCCAGACGTATATGTCAACCCCATTGTACCATATACTAAGTTTACAACCAATACCTAATTAAAAATAAACTGTGTTTATATCACAAAAAACAATTATTAATTATTATATACATATGTCTAACACAATTTAGGGCGGGTTGTTTCAAACGGTTGGTTATCGTAACATACGTACGTCAAAAGTTACGTTTACGGATGATGTTTATCGTTCTTTATATAGGAAGTGGTAATTTATACTAGCTGTCATGGTTAATAGGGTTGTCAGTAGAAACTCAATGTTTTCCTTTTAAAAATCGATGGGAGATTTTTTCTAGTATGGCGACATTCACGTTCACGTCAATTTCTATCTGGGCGACTGTTATTGTGCGGGGGAAAATAAACCTGAGTGTCACGCTCTTTTTTCATTGGACTTTTAAAATGGAGATAGGGTAGGTTAAAGTAAGCTAGGATAAGTTAAAATACTAAAATCATAAACTTACTCAAGAAAATCTTACTGAAGTCCTGGCTGTATGGCGTACTATGTAACTATGCCTTTGCCGTTCAGAAATACGGAAAAAAGTGAACTAAAATGTCATTGTGCTGTATTCTTTAAATTAACCTTCATAATACCTATTATTCACAGAGTACTTTTTAATTGTTTATTGTTGTGGGAAAGAACTTCGTGTTATTTTTATAAAGCTATACTTTCGAAAAATGGATACATATACACCAAAGTAAGTAAATTACCACACTCACTCATCATACTACTACATACACTTTAAACATAGTTACTTTGTTTACGGCCTTCATCATCATCACCTTTTTATCGTCCCACTACTGGGCACAGGTCTCCTCTCATACAGAGAAAGATTGAGCGTAATCACCACGCTTGCTCAATGCGGGTTGGCCATTTCAGACAAAGTCCAGTAAACATTGTAATGTAACAAAACACGTTTAATCTATAATTTAAACATTTTTTTTCAGAGAACGGTCTACTAATTTTAGCAAAATTGAGAAAGACCGTTTTCAATCTTTGATTGAAAAGTATAGAGACGTATTGTTTTGTAAAAAAACAGACAACACAAGTAATTTAAAAAAAAACAGAACTTGGGCTGCAATACATGCAGAGTTTAATGCATGTGGAGAACAGCCAAGATCATTACGACAATTGAAGGCAAAGTTCGATAATATGAAACGGGCTGCTCGTAAGGTAATAATCATTACTTAATTAAAGAAATATGCACAACTTGTCCACACACTTTCGACATTGATCATTATTGTAAAGTTGAATATAAAATATTAAGAAGTTACATGGTTCGTTTTAGGACGCCAGTCAAGAAAGACTGTCCAGAATTAGAACTGGGGGTGGACCACCTGCTCCTCCTGTACAGCCGGAAACGGAGTGGTTCCGCAGTGTGATGCCCGTTTCAATAGATGGGCTTCCTAGCATTGTGGATGATGACTTTGTTGAGAATCAATCTACAATTGAAACTGTCAATGATTCTCAACCTGAAAAAGTAAGTGTTAAATTATAAGTAAATGGGTATACAATAAATGAGACCTTTGAACCTATTTACTTTGTAGAGATACTATATTAGGGATGATTAAAAGCTGCTTTAATAATGATTTGTTTTTCTTTAGGTCATTATTCTCAATGAAAATATTGAAGTGAGCCAAGTTGCTGAAAATGAAGAAAATACTAATCAACCTGAAAATGTAAGATACCTATTGGTATTTATTTAAATAAAATAACTGTTCGATAGCATTTAATCTAAAATTCAATCAAACTTCATTATTTTATTTTCAGGCCATTATAACTATACCGGATACTTTGGACAATGTGTTTGATACAAAATCACCAGCAGCATTACTCAGAGCACCGGTATCAAAACCACTTCGTAAGTACAATCCAATGGAATTATTAAGTTACTACATTGTTTCATTGTATTACGGAGATTTTATTAATAAATATTCACTTCATCTTTTGTTCCAGGAATTCGTAAAAAGCTTAGTGAAAAAAAACCTTGTCAAGACCTTAAAGCTGAAGTGCTTAAAAAAAACATTGAACAAGGAGATCATTTATTTCAACTACAAATAAAACACTTGGAGGAAAGAAGAAAAGAGGAAAAGGCATTACATGAAAAGAAAATGGAATTATTAGAAATGAAGAAAAAGAAACTTCTGTTAGAAATAAGTTTACTGGAAAATAAATAATTTAGTTTTGCTTCCAGTGTTATAGTTCTGTGTAGCTGTAATACTGGAAGCAATAAATTATTCTTAAATAAATCATTTGTTAGTACAATTTTCTGCTTTTTACCATCCTTGACATCCAATTAATCAATTTATAGCCATCACCAGGTTCCCAAAATTATGTGAATCTGTAATTTAAAAGTTCATTATTAAAAAAAACTTATAACAGTAATGTCCTTCACTTGATTCCTTTGATTCATATTTTTAATAATAATAGTAGTACCTAGTGCCTACTTACTGGCTAAAGTAATTTTGAATTAAATAATTCCTTGCAGTTGAGTCTGTATTACTAGTCGGCAAATAATTGTTTGGATCATGAATTTCTTCATTTAATTGGACATATTCTGGTGGTTGTGCAACATTTAATTTTCGACATATATTGTGCAATACTGCTGTTGCAACAATTATGTGCTGGATATTATCAATTTTAGAACGTAGTTTGGTTCCTATAATTGGAAATCGTCGTTTCCAAAGTCCAAACAACCTTTCGATTGTATTTCTTGTTCGTATTTGGCTTTCATTGTAATACTGTTCTGCCTGATTTTGGGGATCATTTAAAGGAGCAATTATGTGCTGGATATTATCAATTTTAGAACGTAGTTTGGTTCCTATAATTGGAAATCGTCGTTTCCAAAGTCCAAACAACCTTTCGATTGTATTTCTTGTTCGTATTTGGCTTTCATTGTAATACTGTTCTGCCTGATTTTGAGGATCATTTAAAGGAGTGAGCATGTATGGTTTCAAAGCATAGCCAGAATCCCCAAGAAGCCAATAATTGTTAAATTCATTTGATTCCAATCTGCATTTTAAATTCGAGCTATTAAAAATGTGACTGTCATGAGCTGAACCTGGCCATCTAGCAACTATGTTTCTTATACATAAATTTGCATCTCCAACTACTTGCACATTAATTGAAAATGCCCCTTTTCTATTTCTGAAATCTTCTGCGTTTTCTCCACCTGCAAATATTGAATAATGTTATTCTTACCTATTAGTGTGATAGGTACATATAAGTAAAATAAGTGATCTTCCTTACCCGGAGAAAGAATCTGAACATGATGCAATCAATTGCACCCAGCACTTTTGGAAATCTAGCAATTTTGTAAAAGTCAGTTGCAACTGCCAATCTCTCCTCCTCGCCAGCCGGCATGTTAATGTAATGAGGACGTAATTTAGCTAAAGCTCGAGTCACTCTATGAATAATACGACATACTGTTGATTTATGCAAGCCTGACATGTCACCAACACATCTCATGAAAGATCCTGAGCCATAATACTGCAGCGTTGCAAGTACCTGATCTATGGGTTTTACTGCCAAGTTTCTGAAATATAATGAACAAATGAATTTAAAAATAAAAGTAAGTAAGTGCTTAACCCAGCAATGATCAGTTTCTTTTTAATTAGTTTTATTGAATACGTCTATATCGACAATAAACATAAATAAATAACAAATGCCAACAATGCCGGGTTAATGAGAAAAATCTAATGGGTTATCTATTATTGTGGTAGGTTATCTACTTACTTTTCTGTAGCCAATTTTATCTCGTCTTCGATTTGGCGTGTTAACAATATAGCTACTTCCTTTAATACTCGGTACTTTGCAATAAATTCTTGATCATCCCAAAGGCTTAAATCACGTGTTAAATACGTGTTTTAAACACTTTTCTCTTTCTTTCTACGCTACTAGTATCATCATCAGATGAACTACTATCGTCAAATAAAGACCAAACTCGCGAATACAAAAGAGAGTTCATATTGTTTTTACTATTTGACACCACAGCGGACTAAACACAACTTGACAATTTGACATAAGTTACGTTAACCAGTGCTCAGACCATCAGTTAACGTAATTGAATTTTTTTGCGTGAATTAACGTTTACGTATTGTGAAACAAGTAATTTTATGACTTAACGATAGTTAGCACCATTTTTAACATTTACGCATGCGTTAAGTAAACGTGAAACAACCCGTCAGTTAACGTAATCGTATTTTTTTTTGCGTGCATTAACGTTTACGTATGGTGAAACAACTCATTTTTTGACTTAACGATAGTTAGCACCATTTTTAACTTTTACGCATGCGTTATGTGAACGTGAAACAACCCGCCCTAACACAATATAACATAATAAGAGATGGAATTACTGCCTAGAGTTCTGAATTAAGCCACAAATTATGCATTTAGTCCTATCTGATTTTGGGTGGGCCAAAATATTTAGGATAAGTCCAACATCCCACATGTTTAAATCAAACTTCCTAGCCAAAAATTGAAGATAAAATTGAAGATGTGCAACATTTGCTGATGGATTGTGTTAAGAACAAAGACGAGAGGGAATCTTTGGCTAGAGAGTTTGATTTAAACAAAGTAAGTCTGTTTGTTCCAGTTTCAATGCCAAAAGAGAACAACGGATTTGGATGAAATTGGGCACATGAGTAGATTCAGGGCACTGACAATAATAATATAGGCTTTTCTATTCTATAGTTTTATTTTAGTGCATATTAGCTAAGGTTAATAATCATTATCGCGCAGCATTAACGCTGAAATCACAGTCGCATCCGAAGCTTTTTCAGCTTTGGAGTCTGGGGTCCACTTTACCAGTAACTGCCGATTTTTGACTAATATTTTCCGTGAAGCGACTGCCATCTGACCTCCACAACCCGAAGGCGATATCGAAGCATTGCACTTAGAACAACTGTTGTACTTTTGAGGGCCCCAACAATCCGTAACGACTGCCATTAGATGTTCGTATGCCAACCGGGACCAGGCTTAATGTGCTGTCAAAACGTGCTGTGCAGTGCAAATATTCATATTGCATACAAATATTTGCAGTGCGGGAGGATCAAACCCGCGCCCCCTTATATTAGCTAAGGTTAATATGGTACAGAGAATAAATTTACCTCAACTAATCCAGATCTCTGTGTGGTATGAGGATCCAAGTATATAACTTCGTCACCAACACATCCAATCAGGTATAGTGCTTGGTTTGGCTTACCACCTATCACCCCAATTGATTGTGAACTTTGAAAACATATCTGGAAAACAAAAAGTTGATATTTTATGTGCTTTACAGAAGAATGGCTCGACCATTATGTTTGGCACATTTCGACTGTATGAAACATTGACAATGTGCATTACTTGGTTACAATATTGTTTTAATAACTTTGAAATGATAGATCAATCAACTTCTCATACGCATAGTTTAAGAATACCTTTTACTTCTCTTTTAGAATTCAAAATCATCATCATCATTGACAAGCTCTTTAACGTCACACTGCTGTGCACAGGTGTCCTCTCAAACAGAGAAGGATTGAGCGTAATCACCACTCTTGCTCAATGCAGGTTGGTGATCTTTTAGAATTAAAAATGTCTACAATGCAATACTTCAAAAGGCATAATTGAAAGTACACTAATAGCTATTACCTTCAGACCTTCTATATATACAGGATTAATTTCGCTAAGCCCTAGCCTGAGCGGTACTATCAGCAGCAGAGGCATCCAGTCAGTGACCAAGCAGTCAGGCGTCGACGAAGAGTCACCCCTGTCGTTGTTCACAACGCATTGTTGTACTGGAAAGGGTTAGACAGATAATTATAAAATATCTAAAATGATACCTCAGTACCGGTGCCCACTGGCAGCATGATACAGCAAGCAATCAAATTAAAATTTCAATGATGATGCCAAAGAAAGTAGTTGGTACACCTATGGATATAAAAATTATTTTGTAGATGGTTACTTGCTAAGTTTAATTTAATTGAAATCCTCAAAATACATATCTAAATTTCTATTAATCTCTTAAAATGGTGATAAACCATGGTGGATGGTGGTAATGGTGGTTAATACATTGAGTACTTTAGATTAACAATGGAATAGCACAGATGAACACAAAATACTTCTTTGATAATATAAAAAAAAAAAAAAAATTGCTCCATATTACCATATCCACTATGTACCCATAATACTTACAAATATCTTCTCTGACCACAGTGTTATCTAATGCAACATGGATCACCAGGGAACTCCACTTGTCATAGACTGCAAGCTTTCTGAAATAAACGGTTTTAATATTATATTTATAAAACAAATCTTATTATTACTATAACAACTATACTGTACAAATGTCAAGTCTTGGCTTTAATATATTTACACGAAAAAAATATTCTAAACTAACATTTTAAAGAGAATACATTTAATTTGGTAAGTTTATTTGTAACACATTCATGTTAAAACAGCTGAACAGTTTTTGAAAACTGTGGGTCTACAAAATGACCTGAATGAAGTCTGTTATGTATGAAGTAGGTACTTGTTATCTTATTATAATGAATAAGTTAAGCAATGTAGGGTAGGTGATATATTTGACACTTCTCAGCTACCTAGCAATAAACATGGAGTGATTTCTGTAAATGTGTTTTCTTAAATACAATAGTGGCGACGATTCGTAAAATAAAGTACAATGGATAGGAGAAGTGTAAAATTTAATGAGTTTGATCCGCAGACGGATAATTGGGACAATTACTTTGTTAGATTGAAATATTGTTTGGAGGCGAACAATGTGATCACAGATGCAGCTAAAAGGGCTAACTTTTTCACAGTGTGTGGTGCACAAGTTTTTGAAACAGTTTTAGCCTTAATTACACCGAGAAAATCTAGTGAAGTGACTTTTGATGAAATAGAAGATATTCTAACCAAACATTACAGTCCGAAACCGAACGAAATATCAGTTTCATACAAGTTTTATAAGCGGGATCAAAAATGCGACGAATCAGCGTCCGACTACATCGCGCAATTGAGGAAGATCAGCGCGGGCTGCAACTTTACTGATTTGGAGCGTATGCTGCGCGACAGGCTTGTGTGCGGCATGAGTGATCACCGGTTACAGTATGAATTACTGAAGCGGAACGACCTAACCTATCAGGACGTCACCGACGCCATGCTGTCAGCAGAGAGTGCAGGTCGGGACCTGCGCATGATCGCGGGCGCCGCGGGTAGCAGCGCCGACACACACGGCGGCGCCGACACGTCGCTGTTACCGGGCGGGCCGGAACCCATGGACATCAACGCCGTGCAGTTAAAGAAGAACAACAGTGTTATGCGTTTTTGTTATCGTTGTGGCGATAGACATTCTAATGACTGTCGTTTTGTTAATGCTGTATGTAGATATTGTAACAAGAAAGGTCATATAGAAAAAGTGTGTATTACGAAAAAGAAAGCAGCTAAACTTAATTATTGTAACGAAAATAAGGGTGATTCTGATTTAAACGGGATTTATTGTTTCGGGAGTTCTAAACATTTAGTACAACCATACAGAGTTAAAATTATGTTGAATTACACACCGGTGACTATGGAGATTGATTCAGGTGCCAGTTTTTCTCTTATAAACGAACGAACGTGGCATTCATTGCGTGGTAATCGATCGCGTGACACATTGCGTCCAGCACCACTGAACCTGCACACTTGGACAAAATCTCCAGTGGCACTTATTGGACAGACAATGGTGCGCGTGCAATACAATAACATATCGTGTAATTTAAATATCATTGTAGCTAGGGGTATGGGTCCTAATCTTTTGGGAAGGAATTGGTTTCATCCTCTCAATATTGAATTAAGCGTGAACACTGTGTCTCACGAGCTTGACGATTTTTCATGTGACGTCATCGTTGCGAAGCATAGTGAAGTCTTTAAAGAGGGACTTGGTACTTACCGTGGAGACCCTGTAACAATTAATTTATTACCTGACGCTACACCTAAATTCTTAAAGGCTCGCCCTGTGCCGTACGCTTTGAAGGAGAGAGTAGAAAAGGAAATTGAACGTTTAGTACAAGAAGGGGTTATTCGTCCTATATCGTATGCAAAATGGGCAACCCCTGTGGTACCAATTATTAAAAAGTCAGGCGAAGTTCGTCTTTGTGGGGACTACCGAAGTACAGTCAATCAGGCTACCGAGTCTGACACATATCCGATGCCGACGGCAAGCGAGATATTTGCTACAATTTCGGGTGGTAAATTCTTTACTACGTTAGACTTAAACAGAGCTTATACACAAGTGACTGTAGATAACGACACAGCTAAGCTATTAACACTCAACACATGCAAAGGTTTATTTACCGTACATAGATTGGCTTTCGGTGTAAAGGCATGTCCGGGTATTTTTCAGCGGTTAATGACATCGTTGCTAGCAGGCATTTCAGGTGTTGCAATACTAATTGATGACATCATAGTCAGTGGACACACCGTTCAGGAGATGAGCCAGCGGTTAGACACAGTTCTAAATCGGATCAAACTTGCTGGATTACGACTAAATAAACACAAGTGTAAATTCGCCAAAGAACGAGTTGAATTTTTGGGATTTGTAATAGATGCATACGGTATTCATCCGGCACTGAGTAAGGTGGAGTCCATATTGAAAACACCTGAACCTAAGAACGTACGAGAACTGCAAGCGTTCCTCGGGTTATATAACTTTTATGAACGGTTCATACCACATAAAGCGACCGTCCTCGAACCGCTTCACCGTTTATTGGACCGATCAAAAACATGGCAATGGACTGAGGTTGAACAAAAAATCTTTGATACGGCAAAGCGTTTACTGTCATCAGACATGACATTGATACATTACGATTTAAGCAAACCTTTAATACTGACGTGTGATAGTTCCGAATATGGGGTGGGTGCAGTGTTAGCACACGTCATGGAAAACGGAACTGAACGCCCGATTGCTATGGGATCCAGGACACTACACACGCATGAGCGACGATACTCGCAACTCGACAAAGAAGCAACATCAATTATGTTTGGCATACAGAAGTTTCACAATTATCTAATGGGCAGATCTTTCACTATTGTTACAGACCACAAACCTTTGCTTGGTATTTTTGACCCTAAAAAACCTATGCATAATGTCCTATCACCGCGTCTAACAAGAATAGCAATTACACTCACGTCACATGATTATAATATTATATACAGACCAGGGACACAGATTGGTAACGCCGATGGACTCAGTCGCTTACCGCAACCAGTACCAGAAGAACCTGAATTGCAGGTGGGAGATATTTTACTAATGGCAGAAACCTGCGATGACTTTCCAGTCGACGTTAACGATCTAATTGTAGCGACCAAGAGAGATAAAACGTTATCACGTGTGGTACACCATATGCTGAACGGTTGGCCTCCTAAGGTGACCGACGAAGAATTACGACAATATTGGCTACATCGTGCAGAGCTGTCACTACAAGACGACTGTGTTGTGCTAGGTTGTCGTGTAGTGGTGCCACCAGCATTACGTCAAACAATGTTACGAACGTTACATAAAACACATAGTGGCATAGTACAGACAAAAGCAATGGCTCGAAGCTACGTTTGGTGGCCAAATATTAACAACGACATAGAAGCCTTTGTACAAGGCTGCAATATTTGTTTGGAAAACAGACATATGCCGCCTAAGACTACTTATGAATGGGTAACGCCCAAAAACCGTGGTCCAGGATCAACGTTGATTTCGCTGGTCCATTTCAGAATAAAACTTTTCTAATCATTGTAGATGCGTACTCTCGTTGGCCAGAAGTTTTTATAGTCAACAATATGACGTCAGAAACAGTAATTCGGCACCTCAGAAATATATTTGCAACTCATGGTTTATGTGAGACATTAGTTTCAGATAATGGAACATCATTTGTTTCAACAGAAATGAATAATTTCTTAACTGCAAATAAAATTCGACATGTAACTACAGCACCTCATCATCCTGCCACAAACGGTTTAGCAGAAAGAATGGTGCAAACAGTAAAAGACAAGCTACGAAAAATGGAGGGCATACCTTGGGACCTTAGGTTACCGAGGATGTTATTGGGCTTACGAGTGGCTCCTTGCAGTACTACGCAAAAAAGTCCGGCAGAACTACTAATGAATAGGAAGCTTAGAACACTTCTCAACACTATACATCCAGATAATATCAGAAGTGAAAAGACATATGTGCAAATAGATAAAAACCAGAATAAGAAGCATAGAGAGACGACAATTGGTCAAAATGTGATGTACAGGAATTTTAGCGCTGGACCAAGATGGTTACCAGGCGTTGTTAAAAATAAGGAAGGCCCATCTAGTTACAGAGTGGAAACTCAGAAAGGCGACATAGTAAATAGACACATTGACCAAATTATTAAAATCCAAGGATCTAAAGAGGCAACAGAACAAAGTAGTAGCAATAGCAATAAAGATAGTTATGGATCAGGTGAAAATGCTAATTTAGGTGAACATGAAGAAGAACAAAATACAGAAAATATTGAAAGTCAGGATATGATAGAGATTCCAAGCTCAGAGAAATGGGAAGAAATGTTGAGAATCCCCAGCACATCAGGAACAGAACCAATATATCCTAGTAGGAGATTTAGAAACAGGTCACACCGACGTTCGCAATCTCCATATGTAAGACCGGTACCCAATACTGATGGTGATGCTTAAGTTTTGATATTAGTAATAATTAGTTTCATTCATTTATGTTATTATAGTGGTAAGATATTTTGTAGGATATTATGTACTCTTAAGGGAAAGGTATGTTATGTATGAAGTAGGTACTTGTTATCTTATTATAATGAATAAGTTAAGCAATGTAGGGTAGGTGATATATTTGACACTTCTCAGCTACCTAGCAATAAACATGGAGTGATTTCTGTAAATGTGTTTTCTTAAATACAATAAAGTCATAGGACCCCATATAAGTATTGAACCCGAGGGATTATACACAATTCCTCGGGTTCAAGACTTGTGTGGGTGTATAAGCAGTGTACAGCTAGTTTTACATATATACGGACAAACCACACAGATTGAGCTAGCCCCAAAGTAGTTTCGAGTCTTGTGTTATGGGATACTAACTCAATGATACTATATTTATGATAGATACATATATACATAAACATCCAAGACCCAGGCCAATCAGGAAAAAATCATTCTCCATCATGACCTGGCCAGGGATCTAACCCGGGGCAATACAGAGCTTAACTGGTTTTTTATAATATCGAGTATATTTAATTATTTAGTATATAACATTATTTTTACTTTATACGAAGCCTGAATATAGTTTTATTGTTATATTTTTCCCAAATATATTTAGAAATTGTTGCAGTATGGTCACCGAGCGCACACAGCTGACGCTAGATCCCGCACCGCGCCGCTTCAGGCGAGGGCGGGCAAGCAGTGCGTTTACCATATTTTTGTTAGGAAAACCTTGTAAGATGACAAGCTCATAACTTTGTGGTTTTTCATGATATGTTTTTGAAATTTTACATGATTCTTTACTTTAAATACTGCACATGTGTTTCGGGTTTCGCATAAACAAAAGATAATGTTGTATAATATTGAGACTTATGTGGGTGGAACCGCAGCATACAGCTAGTTTATAATAACAACACATATTATGTGGATGGAATCGCAGCATACAGCTAGTTTATAATAACAATATTTTTCATGTTTAAATCATATCATGCTTTGTAATCTTGAACCCACATTTTTTGAAGAAAATATTTCCAAGAGCAAATAATAGTGATAAATATATGGAATATTTTCTGAATGCAACATGCAGACATTCTTAAAAACTGGCTGTGTTCCAAGTTATACTTATAAGGAGAGACAACATGCTGAGTCACAAAGCAATAACATTTTTCTGACATATTTTCCAAATACAGAACATAACATAGCCTGCTTGATGATACTTTTATCTATTTCTTTCTCTATTACCTATTTAACAGGATAAGGCATTCTTTGTCTGGATAAAATAATGATCACCTAAATAAGTAAAGAAATTCACTTTTTCACAATAGCCTATTCCGTGCAGTTGCCTCGTTGATAGCATAGGGAATTATAGCACAAGCTTATGAGCTTGGCCTAGTACTTACTTCAGAACTTGAGCAACAGTGTTGGGCCCAAACCATTGACCAACTTCTTTTCCTTCTGAAGCTCCCATCAAGGCCACTTGATGGATAGAGTAGGGAGCCTGCTTTCTCTCCTCAAATCTTTGTATTATCTTAAGATAAGTTGGATCTCTGAAATTGATATAATGATATCAGTGATGTGCTGTTATCTTTATTTTTATTTACAGTTTACTTGAAAATATCAAATAAAATGAGGAGTTCATTTTATAAGACCTAATCTCTAGAGAGCTGCTCTAACTCCATTTCTGAGACAATATAAGCAGTTATAATTGTGGTAATATTATGACTCAATCAATAATGCATTATGTTCAAGTTAATTAATAAAAGCTTTGTGGAATATCCAAGTATGTATTATTGTATGATTGAAATAAATAATAATGAGCAATAATACTTACTATTAAACAATTATTACAAAACAGGAAAACTATGATTTTATCAGATTGCAAGCATTGAGTAATACACTGAAAAGTCTAGGTTGGCTACGAGACATTACTAAACATTCCCTTGACATGTATTTTAAAAGGCTTTACCTAGTTTCAGGTGTCCAAACCCAGTCAGCTGATAAGTGGACTCGGACGAGTGCGACGCCTAGTACCATTTGCCCACATCGCAGCATACAACCCCATCCTTTATCAGAAGTTAAGCCTTCGTCCCCTATAGGAATAAAACCCTTTCTGTATGTACACCAAATGATTGATGTGATGTCCCTCCTAATGCGGTCTAAATCTGAAAATAATAATTCGACGTTAGATAGTGGCGACAATTAAAAGAACAGCATAGCTGATCACTTCGTCCAAGCGATATCGTTCAAACATTAGGTACCAGAAACTTATGCTAATTAACATCTGACCTTTCAAATAATCGTGTAAACAATCATTAAAATTTCACGTACCCTGAACGGCGCTGTATTTTTTTCCTAAGATCCATACGCTCTCCTTTGTCTGAGGAATATCATCAGTCTCGACGTTATTACCGTCAGACGATAGGTAACGTATATCAAACACGGCTTCCATGTTCGAACATAATTTGATGGCAAACACTAAAAAATCTAACACAAAATGAATATAGGTAGAAAAAGCTACGAGAAAAAATAAACACGAACACCACTACGCCTTCAGACAAATAAACACAAGATGATTGAATGAAAAGCGATATTCATTCATTCTTCTACAAGTGTCAAAAAAATTAAGAATGGAATCATGCACTGTGCACATTTTTTTTTTTTTTTGGTTCAATTCTTATTTCTTTCCGTTCTTCTGAACGTTTAACACCTCACTACCCCGTGCAGGAGGCGAGGCCCGGACAGACCGGGCCGGCACACTATGGGAAAATCGCGTATGTTTCGTCTCAAAACTCCGTATCTCAGTTATTTCGACACTAAATGATCTGTAATTTTGCATACATATACGTGAATGTATAAGGTTTAAAAGAAAAAATAATAATTTTGAAAATTATGTTTATTAATTTATTTAAAAAATAAAAAAAATACATGCATTTATAAGAAAATATACTTTTTTTTTAAATTTACTTACATAAAATAGAATTAAATATCATTGTACAGTGTCTAACGAGAAAAAAATAATGTACAAAATTCAACAATCTCCTACAGATTTTCGTTGACAGCAAGAAGGGACTTGGCTTCATCGAAAAGTTCTTTCGATATTGTTTCTGAGGTATTTCTCAAACTTGATTTAAATGGATCAGAAGTGTACAATAAGGTATGGAACACGTCTGTATTGGTAGCCGCTCTTGAACATTTTCTAGAATGATGAAGTCTAAACTTTTTGTAATCCTTGTTGCAGGATTCTTGAGCGTCTTCGGACAATTGTCCGATAGGTAATATAGCATAGTACTCAATGATTTTTTCTCCGTGAATAAGTATTTTATGTACGGAGGAAGGCATATAATACCAATTATAATTATTTACGTACAGTTGGGCGGTACTATATGCGTATTCACCGAACTTTTTTGAATCAATAGCCATTCCAGATGACATAGTTTTTAGTATAATGTACATTCGTTTTATAAGTTCTACGTCTACACCTGTAATGTCTGCAGAGCAAGAGTAATTCTGAAAAAATCTCCGAGCTGTGTTGCCGTCATTACTATTTCCAGTGCCTTGTCGAGGTTTATCGATATGCAGTCCCATTTCCTCCTTAAACCGCTTTTGTACCAGTTTTTTCTTTTCGTCTTTGTTTTTTTTATTTTCTGGTGTAGTGGCTGACCACTTTTGGAAAGACAAGTTATAGGAAATGTGTAAAATCATCTCCATACTTCTAATCTAAGCGTGTAGTGTTGACAGTCCATATTGAAATGAACTTTCATTCACATCTCGTGTCCTAACTGCCTATAAGTTATTCATTTGCCGAGTAGTAGCACCACAAATTGTACAAGAAGCGCTCGAAGGAGTTTTAGTTAAAACTTGTGCTACTTTACCATCAATCATGGTTAAAAATAGGTTATGAGTAATTTCAATTACTTCACCATTCTTATAATTATCATGGAAGGAGACAGGTCTTCAATTTGATTTTTGATATCAGCCACAACAGAAGCGGTTTTTTCAGGAGTTTCTTTGGCAAATTCTATCAATATAGGTCTGCAATATCTTACGGATGAGCAAGTTTCATTTTTCCAAATAACAATATTAGTTGTCTCATCTATGAGTTTAATGGGTACAAGTGAAGCAATAAAAAGGTTCGCATCTGATGTGAAATCCTTTCTTCGGGCAAAACTTGCTTGTATTCACTTTGCCCTGATGACCCGTCACAACCCCATTTGCAGAATAGTTTCAACTGTCTTAAACCGTTTTTGTAAACTGAACCAATTAGTAATATACGTGCCACAGTATGATCCAATAAGTCTTGCAGATTGACTTTTGCACTTATGTTAGTAATGGTTATGCTCGAATCTGGTGGGTAACACATCTTCTTCGCTTCGGCTAAAGTTGGATAAGAAGGAAACACTGAGCAGTTTTTGTCCGCCAAACAAATACGAAGTTTTCCATACTGTTCTTTGTTAAGGTCTAAGTCAATAAATATCCGCAGTGCTTCTTCCTTTGTAAAAGGTATAACATCTTCAGAGTTCTCAGTTATGAATTTAAGAAACTTTTTCTTATCATTTTTTGACGCAGTTCGTATAATATTAACAATTGTGGCCTCCTCCGTCTCACCCATAGACCACAACTCCTGAGTATATGCATTGAGCACACAGTCCAGTCCGTACTCTTGTATTAATTGCATGTTTTTTCGTTTCTTTGTTTTTTCTGAAGATGCTTCGTATGGTTTCGATGGTCTGCCACCTGCACTGCTTCCAGACGTATTAGGGTCATTAACTGTGACTCGACACTCCAGTGGAACACGAAATTCACCATTTAACCAGTCGACGTTTTGGCGCGTGTAGGGCGTGTTGTGTAATTAAAACGCGAATAGGTATAACGTTGTATATTGCACGTAAGTCTAGAGTACAATGTATGCTATGAACTATCTAATTACAAGAGGAGAGACGCGACTATGTTACAATGTAAAATGTCTGACAGTAATGCGTGATCTTATGATATATGTGCTAATGTGAGAAAGGGATGTCTTACGAGCTATGCACAAGCTTAAATACTAGACAATAATACAGCTATCTCCAAACCGGAGTGGGGCTGACTGATCGGGCGTTCTTGATGCTGATTTGTTGATCGTGGAAGAACGTGCCGTCTGATTGGCCGGTGGACCGGGGCCGCGCCTTCGGGCCACGTGCAAGGCGGTTTGGTATGGTCAGCGCGCTTTCTCCGTCGGTGCACAATAGGTTGACAGAATCGCGTCGTCCGCGGAACTTTCTCCAACGAACAATGGGTTAACCAACAGATGTCCGACAATGTGCGACACCCTCGCTGAGGCGGTCAGGACCCACGCTCTTTGTCTTACATACGCGCTTTGTTTTCCAAGGTCCTTGTTCTGGTATGATTTATATGCACCCTTTCGCGGAAGGTCGTCAATCGTTGGGACGTCAATAGTTGGGCAATCCTTTGTGTTATTGTTGTATTGTAGCGACTGCGACCATCGCTACAGTACTCTCCCCCTCACGCGAAATATACGTGGCGTGCAGGCGTCTTAACGATCCTGCCTGACCTAGTACGTTGTTCTCTCGTATGCTGGGCTGGGGGTAGGCTGGATTGCTCGTCTGCGGTTGCTGCAGGTGCTGGAGTCTTGGCTGTGGCTTGCTCGTCTGTGGTAACTGCAGGTGCTTGACTGGTCTCGCTGTTTGTTTGCTTGGGATCATCTTCTGTGTTGATAGTGTACGCAGGTTTGAGGCGATCGATCGATATGTTGCTTGATCGTCCGGGCAGTTGTATTGTGAAGTACTTTTCCTTGCGTTCGATGATCGGGTATGGACCTTGGTATGGATGCTGCAGAGGTTTGCGGACGGTGTCGTCGCGTACAAACACGTGGCTACATGTTTGTAGGTCGTTGTGCACGAACATACATCGCTTGTTTGCATGCGATTTGTATGTGGGTGTGAGCTTCGTGATGATGTCGTGCAGGTGATTGACGTAGTCGTGATCCATCGTCGGTGTGGCTGGAGTTGGTGATATAAAGTCACCTGGTAGGCGTATAGCTTGACCGTAGGTGAGTTGCGCTGCGCTTGTGTCAGAGTCGGAGCGGATAGCGGCTCTTAGACCCATTAGAACGGTAGGCAACTCGTAGATCCATTTGTTGCTGTTTTCTAGTCTAGCCATGAGTGCGGCTTTCAACGATCTGTGCCAACGCTCGACGATTCCATTACTCTGCGGGTGGTAGGCAGTAGTACGGGTTCTGTCTGCGCCGAGTAGTTGAGCTAGGTCTTTGAATAGTCGACTTTCAAACTGTCGTCCTTGATCGGTTGTAATTCTTATTGGACAACCGAAACGGGATATCCAGACTTCGTATAGCTTTCTTGCGACGGTTTCAGCGGTTGTCTCTTGAAGTGGTACAGCTTCCGGCCATCGAGTGCACCGGTCGATCATTGTGAGTAAGTATTTGTGTCCACATGCTGATGTAGGTAGCGGACCAACGATATCGATGTGAATGTGTTGAAATCGTTCGCTCGGTGGGAATGTTGCGATGTCGCTATGATTGTGTCGCTGTATTTTGGAGAGCTGACACGCATTGCATGCTTTGGTCCACAACCCGATGTCGGTGTTCATTGAGGGCCAAAAGAATCGTTCTTGCATCAGCTTCCGTGTAGCTCGTACTCCGGGATGACTTGGACTGTGCACGGCGTTGAAAGCTGTGCGACGAAAATCAGCTGTTAGATATGGACGAACATGTGACGTTGATGTTTCGCAGAATATTGCCTTGTTGGTACCAGGTAAGATGATTTTCTTGAGTTGTATGTTGGTCTGTTGAGATAATGCAGGTAAACAACTGTCGTTTTCTTGAGCTTGAGATAACTCGTCGTAGATGATAGGTGATGGCGTGTCGATTGTCTCGACGCGCGATAGTGCGTCTGCGACAATATTTTGTGCCCCGCTCACGTGTCGGATATCAGTAGTAAACTCGCTAATGAAGAGCAATTGGCGGATTCGGCGTGGTGTGTCGTTATCAGACGGGGGCTTGCGAATTGCGTAAATCAGCGGTTTGTGATCAGTATAGATGATGAGTTCTCTGCCTTCAAAGATTTTTCGAAAGTGTTTTATCGCCATGAAAATCGAAAGAAATTCCCTGTCATTTGTGCTATATCTCTTCTGTCTGTCGGAGAATTTTTTCGAAAAATATCCGAGTGGCACCCATTGTTTATTGTTACGCAATTGTTGGAGGGATGCGCCGGCGCAGGTAGCCGACGCATCGCAAAACAATGCGATCTTGTCGTCGGGCGACCGAGATGGGTACGACAATGACGCAGCATCTATTATGCTCTGTTTGCACAACTCGAAGGCTTTTGTTGACTGATCGTCCCATGCTACTTCCGTTTTGTCTCGTTTTTTTGAGTTATGAAGAAAGGAGTTTAACGGTGCTTGTATCTCGGCTGCATTCCTAACGCCGTCTCTATAGAAATTTATCATCCCCATAAATCTTCGTAAGTCTTGAATGGTTTTCGGTTTGGGGTATTCTATTATTGCATTGACCTTGTCTGGAAGTGGCTTAATTCCCGCGCTCGATACTTCGTAACCTAGGAACTTGACTGTTTCGCCGCCGAAGACACACTTAGATGGGTTGATAGTGACACCATACGTGTCTAATCGGCGTAAAACTTCCTGCAGATCCGCGATATGACTTGCTTCACTTTCAGATGCAACGATGACATCGTCGATGAATGGGAACGCGTAGTCTATCCCGTTCAGTACTTCGTGTATGAATCGTTGGAATGTCTGTCCAGCATTCTTGAGACCTGGGCACATTCGTGGAAATTCGAATAAACCGAATGGTGTTGTGATCGCTGTCTTCTCGATATCGGGTTCGAAGATCGGCAATTGTGAGTAGGCTCGGTTTAAATCGAGAGTGGAGAAGATTTTCTTGCCGTGAAGCAGGTATGTGAAATCCTTGAGGCGTGGGACTGGGTAGCGATCGGGTTTAGTGACGTCATTGAGTCTCCTGTAGTCTCCGCAGATTCGTAAGTCGCCGTTTTTCTTAGGTACGACATGTAGTGGACTGGCCCAAGGGCTTTTGCTTGGTCGGCAAATTCCTTGCTGCATCATGAGCTCGAATTCTTTCTTCACGGGCAGGTAGCGATGTGGAGGAAGCGGTCTGCACTTGCTGTACACTGGTGGACCAGTAGTTTCGATGTGATGTTCTACCCTGTGTTTTGGAGTATCCTTCGTGCATGACGGTCGCAGGATGTCAGGAAACTTACTGAGGAGCTGGTGATACGGCTGTTCCATGTCGATACTTCGAACTGTGGGTTCGGCGGACTGAATGACTGATGCTCTGACGGTCATATTAGTAACTTTGTCGACGAGACGTCGGCCGGCTATGTCGACAAGAAGTTGATGACGTTTCAGGAAGTCTGCACCGATGATTGGTTTGCTGACTGCAGCGACGATGAATTTCCAGGTGTACGGCCGTCGTAGGTTGAGATCCAGTTGTAAGGTTTTCTCTCCGTACGTTGGGATAATCGTGTTGTTTGCCGCGTACAAACAGAAATCGGTTTGTTTTGCTTTCCCGCCTTTGGTTTTCGGTATCACGGAAACGTTTGCGCCGGTATCAATAAGAAATGACAGACGCGAATTCTTATCGGTTATGAATAGGCGGTGAGAAGTGTTGTTCGCGTCAGTTGCCGCCTCAACCGACGCAGGCGTTAGTTTTCCGACTGGGCACTGTTGCTGTCGAAATTGCACGGACGCGTACATTTTCGCGCTTCTTTACCGAACTTGCGATGATAATAACACTTAAGTGATTGTTCTGTATACTTGCGATTGCTATTATCCCGGCTTGCTGAGCGCGATCTTGAGCGCCGTCTGTCGTATGGTCTGTGTGATCTTGGTCTGTGTTCCTGACTGTTCTTGAGTTCAGCTAGCTCCAGAGATAACTGCCTTATTTGTTCGTGTAGGGCAGTCATACCGCTCGTGTGTGTAATCTGCGCGACCTGGTTAGGTAGCGCGATAGTGTCCATGACAGTGTCTGCCATTTGCGACAACTTTTCTAAGTCAGTTATGTCGCTCACAGTGAGAACAGCGCGTACGGAAGGTGGAAGTAACTTGGTCCACATGATGCGCAGTGTGCTGTCGGGTATCTTCTGTCCGGCTAGTTCCCGCATTTTACGTAACAGCTGTGAGGGTTTCTGATCTCCGAGTTCCATCTCATCCATCAGCTTTTGCAGCTTCCGGCTCTCGGACTCTTCGTAGACGCTGATGAGTCTGGCCTTCAGGGTTTCGTACTTGTTTTCAGTGGGCGGTTTAGCGATAATATCACTTACTTGTTGTAGTGCGTCCAGGCCTAGTCGTGCGATAGCTGCTTGATAGCGCGCGTCATCACCTGACCTCTGTGGCGCCATTACTGCTTCGAAGTGCGTGAACCATAGCCTGGGATACGCTGGCCAAAAGTCAGACAGCCGTGCTTGTAGTGTGAGCGTGTCGACTCGCCCTTCTACCTGTGGTGCGTTGCTGGTCGCCATCCTGAAGAGACTCTGCTGTTGTGACGCTACAATACCGCGAATATAGCCTCTTGAAATCCTAGTGGGGGAACCCGCTGGTGGGAAGCCACTAGAATGTGCTAATCACGAGTATCGTCACGTCGGTCTTGAAGTCACGTCGGTTCGTATTACGACGGCTAGACTCGCGCCGGTTAGTCTCACGTCGGTTTTAATCGGTTTTAATCACGTCGGGGTCACCACTTTGGCGCGTGTAGGGCGTGTTGTGTAATTAAAACGCGAATAGGTATAACGTTGTATATTGCACGTAAGTCTAGAGTACAATGTATGCTATAAGTTACCTAATTACAAGAGTAGAGACGCGACTATGTTACAATGTAAAATGTCTGACAGTAATGCGTGATCTTATGATATATGTGATAATGTGATAAAGGGATGTCTTACGAGCTATGCACAAGCTTAAATACTAGACAATAATACAGCTATCTCCAAACCGGAGTGGGGCTGACTGATCGGGCGTTCTTGATGCTGATTTGTTGATCGTGGAAGAACGTGCCGTCTGATTGGCCGGTGGACCGGGGCCGCGCCTTCGGGCCACGTGCAAGGCGGTTTGGTATGGTCAGCGCCTTTCTCCGTCGGTGCACAATAGGTTGACAGAATCGCGTCGTCCGCGGAACTTTCTCCAACGAACAATGGGTTAACCAACAGATGTCCGACAATGTGCGACACCCTCGCTGAGGCGGTCAGGACCCACGCTCTTTGTCTTACATACGCGCTTTGTTTTCCAAGATCCTTGTTCTGGTATGATTTATATGCACCCTTTCGCGGAAGGTCGTCAATCGTTGGGACGTCAATAGTTGGGCAATCCTTTGTGTTATTGTTGTATTGTAGCGACTGCGACCATCGCTACAACGTTATTACTTTCAAAAGCGTTCGCTTTTCCGGGATGCATTTCTCCAGCGTTCGTTACATTTAGATACCAAGTTTCTTTGAATGTAGGAGACCACAGTATTCATATCCTCTGGTGACAAATTGAAATTTCTTGCAAGTAGTTTCTATATTATTCCCATTTATCAACAAATTGCACAACTCTCGTTTACTACAAACAAATTCGCATTATTTTCAAATCAGATAACTTCTGTGAATATTTGAAAATAGGTATTATTTCTTTTTTAAGGCAACTGAATTTCCTGATGAACAACTATTGGATGTTTCAGGGGTTCGCCTTTCTTTTTATAGGCCAATGAATTAGTGCTATGTGCAAAAGATAAGAAACTAATATTTGCACTCTTCCCATAACCAACCCTGTTTTAATTTGACCTAATTGATATAGTGACCATATTTTATCAAATATGGTGGTCAAAACTTATATCAAAACCACAAATAACTATAAATAATAATGACCATTTTATCAATTTGACCTTAATAGATAACAGATGATTATGTGAGCAGTAAAAGATATTGGAAAAAATTATCTCGCGATATGTTTTGGTACCGTGTCAGAAAGAGCGCAAGTATGCGCAACTTTCTCCTTGTGTAAACTAATGTATAAAGATCGTAATACAACAAATATCTCGACAGCGGCAAACGGCGGTAAACGGGTAAGTCTCGTTAAAAAAGTAACACAAAGAAATTATACCATCTTAAACTACATTGGTTAATTTTAATTTATTTATTTATTATATATAATATTATTTAAGAAACGTTATGAGGAGATTATAAGCATTTCAAAAATGTATAATACTTATACATTTATAGGAAAAACTTTCGAGTAATGTCTCGTTGAATTGTAGTAATGTATTGTGCAAAAATCACATCATTGAACATAAGGTTAGCTTTGATGCCTTTTATATACATTATGGTTAGCAAAAAATAATTAAAAAATATAGAAAGAAAAGCTTATTTATAAGACTAAAATTAATTAATTAGTTCTACTCCATAACAACGACTTTCACGTGAAACAGTTTTTGAGACGGCCTTGTATGGGGCTTTCCCATAGTGCGGCATGAGAGTGTGAGGCTTCGGCAGAATCAAGGACTCCCGCGGCTCCGTGCGCACGTGACCGGAGAGACACCGGGGTGGTTTTTAGTCAGTAGGAGTCTGACAGACCCCGTCGCCCACCCCAGGGCGGCTGACATCCATTGAGGATTACACACACCGGAACAAAAAAAAAGGTCCGAGCGTGTCACACTTGTAGGATACATCCTGAAATATGGGTCAATGTCGTCTTACAGTGGCGTGCCTGAACATGGACGTCATCACTAAGGCAAACCTAAGAAAAGTTGGCGTGACGATTTGGACTTATTATGAGTCGGCAGACACAACAGAAAGATAAGTGGAAGAATATGGGAGAGACCTTTGCCCAGTGGTGGGATAATATAGGTTAAAAAATGGATCTACTAATTCCATCACTGGCCTCTATAATTACCACTTAATTAATAGGTATTATAATTAATAATTACCCGGTAATTATAAACGTCAGTGAATTCCATGGTTTACATTTCATGCAACGCTTATTGCTGGCCTGTGGTGCTGGCACTTTTGCTCAAAAAAGTTCTCTATGATTATTGGCATTATTGCTGTAGTTCGTAGCACAGACTAGTTCGTAGTTTTTTTTTTTTTGTAATGTGGTACTAGTTATGACTTTGTGCCAATTTCAAGTAAAATAAAAATCTTCAAAAGCTCTTCTTTCTTTCTCTTATGAACGTACGTTCGTTACGTGCCACGTAATGAATTATTCATGTCGAAAAAGACGGCCGCGAGTACCGAACACTCAAGAGAAAGTTTTGGTACAAAGCCATGATGTGGCCACTATGCTACAATATTTCACTGTTCTTTATGAATTATTCACTGAATGCACTTTTTACTACATAAATCACGCGTTTTTATTTAGTAAACGACACTATAAATAATTTAAAAGTCCAATGAAAAATGAGCGTGGCACTCATCTTAGCTTCCCGCCAAAACCTCTGGTTCGTAGTTACTCTGTTCAGTTGTAGTTGTCTGTGGTAGCATAGACTTCTAGTATATAGACGTGAAATACCTACAAAAAAAACGTGCCATCGTTTGACATTTGTTTGGAACATAATATGGCCGCCTCTTGCTAGGGCTGTCACTGTTTATTTGTTTCCAAAGATTTTAATATATTATTACTTTTTATTATTATATTTTTTTATTTATTTTATTAATATAGTCTGTTTGTTATATAATTATTTTAATTCTCTCGTTTTCTGTCGGCTTCTTAGATAAAGTACTTATTCATTTATTCATAACGTCACGTCTTTATCCCTTACGGGGTAGACAGAGCTTGAGGTTATAAGAACAAAAGCCACGTTTAGCGCGTTGGTAGGTGCATAGACATAGATAGAAAATGGAATCAAAATAGTGATGGGTTGCTAACCTCATCGCTTAATGAAATGATTCTTAAACTTGGCCAATTCCCTCGACCGGTTTTTACAGTCTGCATGGGATGAGAAGCAGCATTAGAAAATTCATATTTTACATAATATGCACACATTTCCGCACCACCTATGATATGATGATACTTGGCGCATTTTTATAACGTGGTTTCCCCCGTAGCTATACTCCACGATCTATTGTAATAAAGAAAGTTTGAATTTTGGCTAAGTCAAATGTCTATTTTGACTGGGTTACTAGATAAAAGGGTCCTCTCCCTCCCTCCTCTCAATTATGATCCTTGGTTGAAAGTATCTAAGTGTAATTATATTGTATAGACATTATTAAGTGCAAAAGGTGCAATAATAATAAAATACATTTATATTTTTTAAATATATTCGTTTATTAAACTACTAGCTTCCATAAGCGGGTTCGCCCGCCTTTAAAAGGTGATCTATGACGTCATTTGTATCCCGTCGTCATCATCATCATCATCTCAGCGTTTATCCCGGTTGCATCTGCGGCTTTCGCGTTGGAGCCCGGGGTCCGCTTTCCTGCACATTCTCCTCCATTTCGCACGATCTTTAGCATCCTGTGGTAAGAGCTTGTTGGCACGCATGTCATCTCTTACAACGTCAAGCCAGCACTTCTTTGGTCTAACCCGCTTGTTCCGGCCCGGCGGAGGCGCCATGGCAAGACATTTGTTACCCACGTAACATGCCGCTTGCACAATGTTCTTGCATGTGGTAAACATGTATTATATGTTCTTCTTAGGTTCTTAGCCGCTCATTTTTAGGGAATCTATAAACAAAAGATAAAATCAATATCTATTATCAAAATAATTGAGTAGATAGATAATTAAATTATTTTTATTTAAAATATCATATTCCTTCCTTTAAAGAGACAAATTAAAAAAAATATTTTAAATAAAAATAAAACCGCCTTCAAAACACACCCAATAATAGATAATTGAAATCGGTGCTAAGCCAAGTAAATATGTTGGTCCCCGCTACACCCGGCACATCTAACATATTGGCACCGACTTTGAAAGCTGTTTTATTTTTATTTAAAATATTTTATTTCTTCATTTTAAGCGAAATGGTTAAAATTCCCTATCTCAAAAACTACTGAACCGATTTTGATGAAACTTGCAGTATTCACTAAGTTGAACAATGTCTAATATAAAAAAAAAGAATACCGAAATCGGACTAATAGTTCCAGAGATATGCGAACACAAACATAAAAACATACATACATATTTACATACTACACTTATACAATTTGGCACATTTGTTCAAACGCTGATATAGACTAACATATCCGAAAACAAGGCATTTTTGAAAATATTATATACATAACAGTTCGAAATGAAAACCTTCTTTTTATGAAGTCGGTTAAAAAAAATTTTGGACAACCCTAACATATGTCAGCAAATTACGTAAACAAATAAACATTTACAATAAAGAGAAACGCGCTTATATAGTGTAAATAAGTGTGTATTTAGTAATTTAACGACTAATAAGTAATCATGGTTAATTTTAGTTTGAAAATTAGAATGATAAATGGTCATTTAGCTAGAAAAGAGGTAACTAACCTATGAAACGTCAATTGAGCTTGATTTCTGCTGTTTCTGGCACCACACATAACAATACAGCACGCAGGCATATTAAGTAATGGTTTTGTCACACGGTACACAACAAATCCAATTTAAAATGTCTTGTATATTATCAAAAAACTTAATTTTCGTTAAGTTACGTATCCCGTTGACAGCACAACTACCACGAAATTGTCACCTAACATGGCCGGCGTTGGCACGCTGCCAACAACTGTCAGTTCATTTTATAGTGTTACCATAATTCCGCAGTAACAAAAATATATTTGTCTCTTTTGCCAAATGCAAATGTACTGTTGAAAAAAAGAGACAAAATAATGTATTACGGTTTTGTACCCTAAATTACATATATATGTATAATGAAAAATTGTATAGCTTGACAACAGCGTCTCCTTAAATTCTATCTCAATGTGTGGTAGTGACAGCCGGGGTCAACTTTGTATGGAAGCCTTGAGAATACCTACAAGGGCTGAATTTTGGGCGATGTTGCTATATAAATTAATATCTCAATTTATTTGTATGGCAACACTCTTGAGTCACGTGACCGATCATAGCGTCCGCTTAAACAATATGGCGTCACCGATGTAAACACAATTCCTTGATTCATCGATTTGCTTGTAATTAAGTGCTATAACAGTTGAGTCGTGCTCTGCTCCTCCGTTTTATGTGTTACAAAGTTCCGCGAATCGTGGTTAGTGTTAGCGCATTGTGAGATAGTGACTCTAACATTACTGTTGTTTTTCGTGAGACATTGACTCTGAACCAATGATCCTGAACCTATTTATTTTGTGGCTGTTGTGACCAGTGTTTGTGAACCTCAGTTCTGCCATGGCAGATGCGATGATGATGATACGAAATTTATAAAATTTATCATGTATTATATAAAATATTGGCTAAACAATACTTTTATTTCCAATCTCTATTCCCAGATAAATAAAGGGACTAGAATTGAATCTAGCACGTTGATAACGTTTTACTATTTATGTTATATTGTTATTTCATATGACCGGCCGCACATTGCATTCTGTATGAATGTAATTTGTATGGACGGCGCCCGTTAGATTTTTTTCTATTACAAAGTTTTTTTTCTATGCTAGATTCATTCTATTTTCCGTTTCTGATACATTCAGATCGGGAGGGTGGTCTCGAGAGGAAGAAAATATCTTGAGGCTGCACTCCTGGTCTGGATGTGTATTAAAATGTTAAAACTTAAAATACAATAGTCATCATGAAGTGGTTTAAATTTCCCGCCCTACTACGCCGACATAGTTTACTTGGGCTAAAGTAAGATGGCAGCACTTCCAAACTAAAATTCGTTCCTACTTTTTTTGTATGAAGTTGACCTTCTTCTCCGATAGGAGTAATTGTGTTCTGTGGGTAGTGATTACTTGCTCTGTGGTTACTCTTTGATTATCAGGAGTAATTGTGTTCTGTGATTATAAAACTCATCTATTAGTTCTATATTATCTATATTGTTATTCTTTTTGAAGTTTGAAGTGAAGGCTGCCTCAACTCAACAAAATAAAATTAAAAATACCACAAAAATACATATAAGTTTTTATAATAAGTCCAATTAAAAATGGAATTAACTCCTTTAGATTTCGTTGCGCAATCTTGCATGGATTTAACTGAGGCTATGAATGCAGTTCAAAATGAATCGGACCGCGATACTCTAATTACAAACCATATTAAGAAAGTTTGGTCTACAGTTACTGCCATAGAAGACTTTAAAAAAAGTAAGTTTTCCGGCTTCAGTTTGAAAAAAACAAAGCACCAATTGACTACTGTAATCAGACCTATAGAACAGTGCAAAAATATTATAATGCACATTTATATACTTACCTTTAATTATCAGGGCACATCAACATTCACCGACTTTCAAATCCTATTTGCATTAATTTATAATACTACTTGAATAAAATATCATTTCTAACTTTACCAATACTTTGTTTACTTTAAAATGTTTCCACTTAGAATGGGTAAATGTGTCCGAACCGATATCTTTAGCGCAGCACTGCGCAACAAGATAGTGATATTGGACTTCTGGACGTACTGCTGCATCAACTGTTATCACGTACTGCCTGATCTGGCTCATATTGAGAAAATGCATGCAGTTGATAGTGGCCTTGTTGTGGTAAGTTCAATATCATAAATATTGCAGAAAAAGAGTTTCACTAAGTTTCATTAAATTATTAAAAATCATATAGTGTGCATCAATTTTATTGTATAAAAGTGTACACATACTGATAAATAGTGAATGTTATTATCAGCCATAAAATAAAATCCATAATTTGTAACAATACTGGTAGCATATAAATTGTTTTATTTATTAATGACATTCAATAAATGATGGAATATGATTTATTGAGTGGTAAAACTTATTGAAACAACTTAATAACATTCTCCTATTAACATTTCAGATAGGAGTACACTGTGCCAAATTTTCAAATGAGAAGGATTCAACCAATGTGTTGTCAGCTGTACTTAGATATGACATACAGCATCCTGTAGTGAATGACGCTGATAGCCATATGTGGGACACACTTGGAATAAAATGCTGGCCCACACTACTTATATTGGGTATGTAATTAATTATGATTATACTAAACTAAGAAAACTTGCACAATTACCTTTGCTCATCAAGCTTTGCTATTCAAGTGGGATAATACGGGCTAGAAATAACTGTACCTTAGCTCAGATATTGCCTCGTATTGTACTATAGTAACCATTGTCTGATTAGCTGTAAGTTTTCAAAAAATAATATAATAATATTCATGTAAATATTTAAAGGGAAAAGTGTACTATTAGAATAATATATTATATTTTATTCCTCATTGACACTATAAGCCCCGCACGATGATATTGCGATTGGCGGCCATCTTGGTGACGTAGTCGGACTCGCACCGTCGGTACCGTTCGCAAGTTCAGTCCGCGCTTACCCACTTACGCACATCGAATATTTTTGTTAGCTTTTTGTTTTTGTTATCCTGTTTTATTGTTATTCTTGAGTTTTGTTGTTTAGTTTTGTTAACTGTTACTCGTTAAAATGAGTAAGAAATTAATTAATAGTCGTGCTCGTGAAATTATAATTAAAGTGGACAATTATTTTGTTAAAGAGAAAGAGGATTGTAAGTTAGTTCTTGAAAGTATAAACCGTGCTTTAAAAAGTGCTTCGGACATTTTAATACCGAAGCAACTGCTTACAGTTATTAAAAATATTTTGCAAAATTCTATCAAAGTCACGGAGTGTGTGGCATGTGCCACAGGCGTTACAAAAAATACTGTGACGAAATTGAGACGAGAGCATGAGTCAGCAACAGCCAGTGGCAGCAAAATGAGAACTCCTACTAAAGGAAAAAGACAAAAAAAAGAAATATTTCGACGGGTTTTCCTTAACAGCTTTAAGAAATATTATAGATTCAATGTGTACGGTGAGGAGAGAAATACCCACAATGCGCAAAATCTTGGCGGCTTCAAAAGTAGACCTTAATTATGCTGGTAGTGAAACTACATTAAGAAAAATAATGAAATGTGATTTAGGCTACCAATTTAAACGATGCTACAAAAAAGACTGGCCCTAATTCAAAGACCCCAAATTCAAGCGTGGAGGGCTAAATATTTACGACGTATGAAAGAAAATGACTCGCTTGGTAATAACAAAAGACCCGTTATTTATCTCGACGAAACGTGGATACATGCACACTAAACGGTAGAAAAATGTTGGCAAACAGCAACCGATGGAGTGAGACGGAACGACAGCCCCGGCCGCCGATGGATAATAGTTCACGCGGGAAGTTAAAGCGATTTTGTTGACAATGCCCTTTTAATGTTTAAAGCACACACCAAAACGGGGGATTACTATGATCAAATGAATGCTGAGTATTTCACCAAGTGGCTTACAGACAAAATAGTACCCAACATACCACGCAACTCCAAAATTGTGATGGACAACGCCCCTTATCACAGTAGGGATGAGAATATGCCACCAAGTATGAACAATAAAAACAGTTGATTGTTGAGACTTTCCCAACGACAGTACAAAACCTGAACTGTATTTATTAATTAAACGGCACAGACCGCCAAAAAAAATTATAAAATTGACAATTTATTAGCTGGCAATGGCCATGAAGTCGTTAGATTACCACCTTACAACTGCGACCTCAACCCCATTGAGTACATCTGGAATCTGGTAAAGATGAGGGTGTCAGAAAAGAATGTGGAGCAGTTGGAAAGTCGCATTGAAGCTCTGACGTTGGAGTCGTTGGCGTCAATAACTCCAGATGACTGGCGAAAGGAAGTCAATCATGTTAAACGGCTTGAAGAGGAATACCTATTGGAATAAAGATCGAATAATTGACGAGTTATTTGTCATAAATACGGCGACAACAGTGAATCGGAAACGACAGACACAGAAAGCAGTTATGATTCGGAAGACTATATATTTTTACATATTATCCTGGTTTTATTTATAAGCTGATAGATGTAGGTAGTAATTAAAACATGACTACTACACAGTGGACTCTGGTTCAATTCCCGCTCGCAAATTAACAGAAATGTAGTTAGAAAAACATAGTATACATGTAAGAAAGATATACGAATAGGTAAGTACCTATATTTTTCTTACGTCTACAAAAATTATTTCCTTGAAATTTTTAATAATGAAAGTTTATTTGTCAGAATATGGGTGAGTAAGTATACCTAAGAAAGAATGTTAAATGCAAAATTAATATTAATTTTATTATACATACACTCTTTATAAAGAGTGTAATAAAATTATAAAATACAAATAAACCCTTAAACCTAATATTAATTTATACATACACTCTTTATAAAGAGTGTAATAAAATTATAAAATACAAATAAACCCTTAACCCTAATATTAATTTTGCATTTAACATTCTTTTGCTAGCTGTCCTTTTGTGTGACAGATGACGTCACAACGCTGTTATTGTGACAAGGTTCCATCGCAATATCATCGTGCGGGGCTAGTAGCTATATTTACAATCTTAGAAAAAATTTGCTGGCTCTTGTCAGTGGGGACTGGTCTTATGCATCTTAGTGACCATAGTTTATTTGCATGGGAACATGAATTATGTAATCAAATATTTTGTGATAAATTTTATGATTCAAATGAGTATCTATAGAGTTTCTTGCCCATTCCTTACGCTTGACCGCAATTCCGCCTGATGGTATACAGTGACGCAATTGTTGATGGTAAAGCGCACTAGTCTATCAAGAGCCCATCCACTCTAACCTTGAAGACACTCAAATTGTAGTCCGAAGGAAACACCGCCGCTGGCAAATTGTTCCAGTCCCTTGATGTACGCAATATAAAAGAGAAGGTAAAACAATGATAGTAGTGTAAACAACGTAAGGGTGGAAACTCGCCGTACGACAGATTGTCCAATAGTGGAATGGAGATGGGGGAATTAAATCATGCAATTCCCTTGTACACTCACCAAAATGCATCCTATACAACACCGAAAGGCTGGCTACTCTACGCCTGTGCTCTAGGCTTTGGAGACCGTTATGAGTTAAATCTGGGTCAATCCAAATGGGCCAATCCACCTCTTCGCACGCCTCTCAACTGAATCCAAAGTGACCAGGTGACTTTTTGCAGCACCAGCCCAAATTCTTTTCCATAAAGACCTATGCTTTGGAAAGGGCTAAACTAAACTTCATTAATATGAAGTTAGTTGCCCTTTCCAAAGCATAGGGGACTGACCCTTTAACAATTCAGAAGTGGCTATAATTTTATTAGGTACTTCAAATAAATGCTTTGATTTTGATCTTGCACTAGTAATAAATGTAAAAGAGAAGAGAGAACTGTGCAGGTGTAAGTTTTCGCCTTAAATATAAATTACAGATAATGTTATACAATATCAACCCCCAAGGGAATGTTCAAGTATTATGTAACACAATTTTTGGCGTTTTTCGTACGACGTTTTTCTGTAGAAACTTGTTGTGTGCAGAAAAACGTACATGGGGGAGGGAGTACTGTCGTACAGTGTACTTTTGGACTACATTTTAATTGTCTTCAAGGCTAGAGTGAATAGGTTCTTAATAAACTAGCATGTTTAACGATAAACAATTGCATCACTGCTTACCATCAGGCGGGATTGCGGTGAAGCACTAGTTTATAATTTATAAAAAAGTCTGCTTCCAGCTTGCTTTGCTTAGGACTGCATGCCTATCTGACCTTCACAACTCTTTTACTAGGTAAGATACATACCACAGTAACCTCTGACCAACCTCGACAGGCATACCTTAATCTTCACTTGATCTTTGCAACTGTTATCATTTAGCTATGAGCCTCACATTAAAAAGCTATCAATTATTTTTAGGTCCAGGCAATAAGCCCTTGTTTGTTCTAACCGGCGAAGGTCATAGGGATGAACTAGTATGGTATGTGAGCAATGCAATGCGTCATTTTGGGAACCGTATATCTCCATCACCCATATCTATAGAACCGGCCAAACACTTGAAATCTAAAACAGAGGAGCTCCTTTATTTTCCGAGCAAGGTTAGTATTTCATTAAAAAATAAATATTTACCTCTATATTATTAAAAACAACATATCTGTTACCAGTAATGTGTTTAGCGATATTCTGATTATTACGAACAGCATAGGTTGAAATAAGTTATCATCTACTTAATTGCCATCATAATAAAGTTGATAATTATGTAATTTGAATTAACGTCATTTAAAATAAATAAAATTTTAATAAAGATGCGGGTTTTATACAAAGCTCCTTTTTTTGTTAAATCTGGGTCGGATAGAAGAGCAAATAGAGATGTGATCTTTCCTCCGAGCCCGGACGCCCAATATCGGTGGCGGTACAGCTCGGGGTGCCTTATGGCGGCTTGGAGCCGTAAGCATGGCTAAGGACGCAGAGTCTGTCTGTCTTTCTTCAGTAAGATGAACAATGAGAACTAAGTTCCACCCCCACCATTATATATATACACAATGCTGATGTCTCAGACACAGATATTCTTTGTCTAGTTCAGACACAGATGCCTTTAGTTAAAATTAAGAAAATTTGAATTCCTTCCTTGAGTCCTATATAAATGTTCAAATGTAACAAATGTTCTGTGTCAAAAATTATTATTATTACACACTCACAACTGCATTGACGTAACGTTACGGCTGCTTTGTCATGTTTCTGCCGACCGAACATCGATCACAAGTGATAGATGCGACTGAACTATTCTGAGGCTGCCCAAAATCAGCTAGGTCGTCCTTAGGTGTGCTTACGACTGCTCAGGGGTCCAAAGCCGCCCGAACCCGCCGTAAGACGCCCGTGCTGAACCGAGTCGCAGCGAAGCCCATCGATATTGGGCGCCGGGCCTAAATGACAATTGCATACTGTAATCTAAAAATCCTTGTTACTCCAGCTGGCATTGAATCCGTTCTACCGCGGTCGTACAGACGAGCCATTCCTAGCTATTGCGGACACGGGCCATCATCGCGTGCTGCTAACTGACTGCTCAGGAGTTGTGCTAAGGATCGTCGGCGGGTTGGAACCTGGGTTCAAAGATGGCAGTAAGTATGCTTATTTACTAAGATTTTTAGGTAATAGTGCGAGTTTTAATGCGTCGGTAATGATTATAGAGATCGGATATTTCGGCGCTTAAATACCTAAACTATATTCCCGCCAAGCTCCAAAAAGAACAGAGGTAAACAAACTAATTTAGGGTTATCACAACTCACGTTTTACAAATCTCCTGTTATTTACATGATTATCGACTTTTACATGCTAACTATTTATTAACAATTCCTATTGAAGCATATTTCAATAGAATCATTAATATAACATGCATAAAACTTGGTATTTCGAAAGACCATTAAAAAGTCGACATAAATTTTACGTGATAGCCCTACAAAAAAAGAAAGATGGATGAAATCCAGATATTAAACACATTTTGTGGAATTCAACCAATGAATAAAATTGAGACATTTGTCAATACAATTTTGCGTATTTTATTTACTTTAAAATCAACTACATAACACATGCATTGTAATATTTTCAAAAATGGACTAATAATAATATATATGTATTAAAAAATGTAACCTATTAGGAAATTAGCTTACATGTATGTCATATTTCATTCAAATAGGTTAAGCGTTCTATGCAAATCATAAATATCTAAACATAAATAAACTGTTTAGATTAGTAGGAAGTAGGATTATTACTTTTATGAAAATCATCTATGTAAAAAAGGTTGTTAACATCTGTCTTTTAGGCGTAAACTACTCGTTGCCTAGCAACGGTTTGTTTACCTCTATTCTTTATCGAATTTGGCTCAACTATAGATAGGACGAAGGAAAAATATGGATATGCCTTTCTGTTTTCTCTCAGTTTTCTTTATAAATATTTCTGAAAAAGTCCACCAGATGGCGTATAACAACGGATTTCGTCATTTTTGTCGTGCGCTCGGTAACCACAATGTAACAATTTCAAAAACTGTTTGGGAAAAAATATAATATGGTGTAAAAATTATTGGAATCGTTTCAGTTGCTTATTTTGAACAAACTATATTCAGGTTTCGTATAAAGAAAAAAATACGCTGTATAAATGTACAAAACTAAAATATTTTACACAAATTTTAGTTAAAAGGCTGATTGTTCTTTCGTCGGCATTTTGTCCAAGTTTAGGTATATAAGCGACGTAATTTTTGACCTCTACTAATGAAGTCCAACTATATGACATTTTTTAAGAGAAGAGTTGGGGCTCTGCGACGTACGTGTCCTAGGGTTCGAAGCAATGCTCTCAAAATGGTAAAGAAAACCTCGGAAAACGGATGTGTCCTAGAACCAAGAATTCGAAGACATGTGACGACTACCAACCGGCATTAGGCCCGGACCTTGCAACACGATTCCATTGTCATTGTGCTTAAAAGTTCGTTAATGTGTCAAATTCGTAATGATCGATCAATTATTTCAGTCATCTCATAAGGAATGGTGACAGAATGACCGTATTGCCGTTGTTGCAAAACTCGTTAATAGAAATGATTTTCGAAAAACCAATTCTCAATTTGAACATTTATTAATATGGAGCTGCACTCCATATTAATAAATGTTCAGATTTGGTATTAGTCAGTGATTGACTACTGAAAACTCATTTTGTTTTTTTATTCTCTTTATTTATCCACACGGATACGTCAAACCCCATTGTACCTTATACTGAGTTTACAACCAATTAAAAATAAAGTGTGTTTATATCACACAAAACAATTATTATATACATTTAACACACAATAACACAATATAACATAATAAGAGATGGAATCACTGCCTAGAGTTCTGAATTAAGCCACAAACTATGCGTTTAGTCCTTTCTGATTTTGGGTGAGCTAAAATATTTAGGATAAGTCCAACGTCCCACATGTTCAAATCAAACTCCCTAGCCAATGATTCCCTCTCGTCTATCTTATTACATGTCTCACAATTAGGGGACAAAGCCTTTTTCATTAGGAAAGCAAATTTTGCTGATGGATAGTGGCCAGAACGAAGCCTTAACAGTAACCTAATATAATTCCTACTTAAACATTTATCGTCAAACCAGGGTTCGCGAGGGGGTTCATTTTGTATCACTTTATACCAAATGCCCTTTTCTTCGGATATTTCATTAAACCACTTTTTCCATTTATCGAAGCATACATTTTTAAACCTGAAGAAATATTCCCAGTAATCGCGAACGTATGACGTAACATTTCCTATCCCAACTGCCTGTCTTGACAGTCGATCAGCCTCCTCATTGCCCCGTAACCCTATATGTGCTGGAACCCATTGCAAAATAATCCTAATGTCATTTTTGTTATAGCAATACATTAGTTTTAGAATATCATAGACTATCGATGCAGCTCTGCAACCAGAGGCACATCGAGCCACATGTTGTAAAGCACTCTTACTGTCGGTTAGACTACTGAAAACTCATAATGACGACATTTTGTTAGTAGATCACGAAACTTGTCAAAATCGATCATTATGAAATCATTGATCGACTATTCTGGCACTATTGTAATAGGTAGCAGATTAGGGCCTGTATGGTGGATAATGTCCCAATCCTTTCACCGAGAACTGACGTGCGTACCAGCAGTGGGAGCATTAAAAACTGCTGGGTCCTAGGGCTATTTGACAGATTTATAATTTCTATCTTGAATTACTTGGTTGCGGTTGAGAAGTTCACCGAAAGTATTCTTTTTTATTTTAAATACGTTTTCGTAAAAAACGTGCAAATAAAAATTCGAAATTCAAATAAGCCGCCGAAACGCTTTATTCAGCAATATGGCGTCGCGCTTTATAAGTGACGTCACAAACTTATAAATGATTTTCGGTTCCGCAGTGGTGTTTGTGTTTATCTGTTATTTGTTTTTGTTTAAATGGTTAACAATCTCTCCAAATATAGTTAAAAATTTTCTAAAACGCTAAAACACCTGAGAACACATAGACGACAACAAGTGTTTATGAGCGTGTGACGTCATCGTGACATTAGCGAATCCGGATCATTTCACAATATGTGGTGCGAAAAACAAAATGCCAAACATATTTTTGTGTTTTTGGATATATTAATTGTTATTATTTTTATTAAAAATCACCTAAATGACATAAAGAACCTTCATATTATACATTTAAAGCAAATAATCACAAAAAAAATCATTCTGTCAAATAGCCTATTGCGTAACACACTATCAGTAGCAATAGGTTTCATTTTGACAGTTCAAAAATATTGATTGCGTTCTTTACGTTGTTGAGCGGAAACAATTACGAACACATGGAGGAATGGATTAGCAACATGCTTGGAAATGATTCCAACAGATAGTAATAGTATGTTACGCAGTTGGGTGCTGATTACGCTATGACATACATACATACATAATCAGCCTATATTGTTCCCACAGGATTCCTTTCGGTGAGAGGGAGTGGACCGTAATCTACCACGCTGGCCCAGTGCGGGTTGGTAGAGCAGTTTTGAGAATGTTTTGAGAGCAGTGGTGATGAAATAATTTACACAAAGTAAAGCGCCTAACGGCCACGTACCGGAAGACGCAGCGTAGGGAGGGCCCCAATAAGGCGGACCTATGACCTGGTGAAGGTCGCGCGAAGCCAATGGATGCGGACAGCACAAGACCGGTCATCGTGGAATGCCTTGCGGGAGGCCTTTGTCTAGCAGTGGACCGCTATAGGCTGAAGAAGAAAGCGGCTGACGGGGTTCGAACTAGGCGATATTACGCTATAATGTTTGATATTTTTTCCAATGTTTCAGCGTCACAATTTAGTATTATAACCACCTTTGTAATAATTACAAGCCCTGTCTTTTCTACCCAGAGCTAAACGAGGCACAGTTCAACTCCCCCCAAGGCCTGTGCTGGTTATCAAGCAATGTGTTAGCAATATGTGACACAAATAACCATGCGGTGCGTGCCATACATCTCGATGAGGGAACTGTAGAGGTTCTGGCGGGGACTGGAGAACAGGCCGCGCATGGAGATCTAGGTATGCCGTTTTTGAAAGTATTTAATTATTATTAGGTCTTAGGACATAATGGCAGACTGCGTAAGTACGGTTTATGCTTGGCTAGGCATGGCCGGCGCAGTGGTTGATTCCCGCACGAAACAAATATTTATAAATGGCCTACAAGTAGTTTTTCCGGGTACTTGAATTACGGCATATGCTTGGCTTGGCATGGATGACGCAGTGGTTAAGTGATTGACCTACTGCATTCCATGTGGCGGGTTGTGTTCCCGCACAGAATAAATATTCATACAACCTACAAGTAGTTGTTCCGGGCACTGGATACAGGATGTCAAGAAAAGTGTTATTGGGTTTTCTGACGGAAATTTATTTTTGTAAGCACACGCATAAAATATCTTTCTTAAATAATTTCCCTTTTTCGTATACTGGCATCATTAAATTCAATTCAATATTTGTCATGCTTTTAGCAATCAGATTTTCAACTGTATGATGTTTTATTGTATTACATTTCCCTGATTACTTTTATCATAAATTGTTTGTCCTTTTGGTGCACATTATCTGAGAATAGGACAGAAATTTAAGAAAATAAGACGATTTCCACAGATATTAAAGGACATGGCTAAACTGTAGTGTTGAAGAGACCCTGCAATGAAAACGCATGTATAAACATGATTCCTAGCAATATATAATGCTGAATAGCTGTTGATTAGTATTTTGTAATTAAAAAGGTTTAGAAACTTTTCATATCTGCACAATACTGAAAATAATATCGCGTAACTCCTACGGCAAAGGCACAAAAATTTCTTACAATAACATTGCTATGAACCCCTTTACCTAGGTGTTTTAAAGTGTCTACGACGATTTTTATTGATCATTGTGTTTTTCACTGGAGATTTTGCGCTAAGGTACTTGAAGTAAATATCTATAAGTAGTAGTAATTGCAAGAAAAGAACTTGATACAGCAGATTTACGATATTCCCTGATCTTGTCATGTCAATCCAAAATAATGCATAAAAAGAATTGAGACACATTTTATGTCTATTATTTCACGAAAGTTATAAGAAAATTTTAAACACTAAACAAACCATGAATGAATATATAAATATTACGTGTTAGTGTGGATTTCCTATTCGTTTAACCGAGCTGGGACAGCCTTTTAGCCATTTCTTTTGCAAAAAACTTAATAAGGATTTGATGAGCTACGTTGAAGAAATCACTTTAAAGAAAACTGTTTCTATCTCCGCTAGGAGGCAAGTGCCTCGGCGTGCAGCCCCTGGCATCTCCCTGGGACGTGCTCCTGTACTCCACCCCGGACATGGACATGTCGGTGCGGCCGCTCCTGCCGCCGCCGCCGCCCCCTCCCGGCAGCCAAGGAGCGCCTGTTAAGGACAATGAAGAAGTTAAGGATGATAAAGGTAAAGACAGCATACCATCGGCTACTTATTATGTATAGACGACAGCAAGTCAAGCTACTACAATTTGTCAGATTTCTTTTTTCGATTTTTAACTTTATCTCTAGAGCGTTAAGACTCAAGGTTGATTGGGAATATTTGACAGTTTAGTGTAGCTTACCGTACATCATATACGCATGGCATCATGGCGATACAATATGTAAAGAAAATCCCGTCCGACTCAAAAGGATAATAAAGGTTAGGTATACACATGACCAACTAAAATATGAAATTTTACATACACATCATAGTAACAATACTAGAATGTTCAAATAATCTTTTTTTCCGCGAATTAATTGCAACTTCCCCAATATTTGGTATTTTTAAAAAAAGTGACAACACCATTTTGGACGGTATTAGTATGAGTGATGCAATTGGGATTAACGCTGAGATGATGATGAGTATGAGTGATGAACCACGTGCCGCATGCCCTGCCCCCCTGCGCCCGCGCATGTATGCTATGCGCGTGTTGCCTACCGCACATGTATTAAGGTACCTCGCTTTTTCGAAATAATATTTATTTTTGTAGGGGTTTTTTTTTAAGTTTAGCCCTGCTTTCTAGGCATTAGTAAAATCGGTTATCGATACCTAACAATACCTTCACGTATCGGACAGGTTCTTCTTTACATATTGTGTAATAACCGCACAGCACCCTAATTGCGTAACACACTATTGCTTTCAATTGGAATTGCTTCAAAA
>JADWQK010000068.1:0-39829 GCA_017933935.1 Sesamia nonagrioides
AACTATAACAGGATAACATTGGAACGCAACCGCTTTCAAATGAAAAAATTGAAACAAAGCTATTCGGACTGTGCTATTTGTGAACTTACGTATTACGATTGGATTTATATTATATTATGTATTATTATATCTGACGAAATGTATGTGCACTCATACATGGATTTTACATCAATTAAAGTTAAAACTTTAGCGCGATACGAAATGGGATCCAAACTAAAATACAATATTAACTAAAATTAGATACGAACAAGAGTTTAAATTCTACTGTTTTATTTATCGCGATTGCCCCTCTGTATCTATTAATACAACTGCCTTATATATCTGAATAACATCTAGCTTTGGGTTATGTAATAATTATTAAAAAACACTGTCTTACAGCGTTTAGCAATAAACAAATGGCCGAACTTTACGATCAGGCATGGCTGTCACACCTAATGTTCATCACAATAATCAAGAGATACCTTATCAAGCAGATATGACGCTGTGCTGACACCTCTAACACGTTTTTTTTTTTTATATTGATAAATATTATGTAAGTCAATAGTACTTGACCGCGGACTGTAGCGAATTCGTGACTATCGCAATAACAGAGTTGGGTATTTGCCTATTTAAAGGTCAAATGTTTGGCGGAAATGTAGGTGGGTGTAGGACTTAAATGGCTATATCATAGCCGTTTATGTCTATAGCTATGATGTATAGATTTTAATATTAGTTCATGTAAGATCTTTCTAATTATGTTAGATAATTTGATTTATAACCATGGTTCATTAATAAGTTTTAGTTTCTAAATATATCGACATCTATCTATACGTAGTACAAACAAACCCGCTTCTCGTGTCTGATTGTCATCATCATTATCATCGCAGCGTTAATCCCAGTCGCATCCGAAGCTTTTTCAGCTCTGGAGATTTTGGTTAAAATTCATATTATTCTTTTAAAATACGCGGCGGATTTTAATACAGTTTTCAACATCATTTTAATCCGGTAGATTAATATTTGTATAAGACATTAGAATTTGCTTATATAAAATAAAGAAATTTCGATATTTTTTCAGGTATGAAAAGCAGATGTAAGACAGGGATAGGTCACTAGTGTAATAAATAATATTTTAGAATTGGTTAGCTACTTTTAAAACCAACTTCTGAAGGTAAACTCTAAAAATATCGAGACTCGAATATTCAGCGTTCAGGCGCTTTTGCCATACCTATTATTGGAATCAATTGTAACAGAACATACCTACTTAGGACACATTAACTTAATGAAATTTTATTCCGTGGTGCTTGGCAATCTGGGCTTCTCCCAGTTGCAATAATGTCCCTTTGTGCCGATTGACCTAGTTCTGTTCTGTCTCCTGCTTGTTATGGAGGGAAGTGGAAAAAATATATTTTTTCTTACTCCTCCGCTATTCTTTTCTGATTAATTTCGTTGCGGGACCCAAGACATTTGAATCGTTTCTCCGGGACTCGTCGAGCTTCATTGCTCGGCGTTTTTCTGGCGGTCTCCACTGTTGATTCTGGCTTTCAGGAGTTGCAGTGGGTTGGGAACAGTGTGGCGGGTTTTGTAAAAAAAAAGACTCGAATATCATAAAATTCATATCAAGTCATATCGACCTGTTTCATATTTCTTTGCAAATTTCCTTTTTCACTTTTCTTTATTTTAACGAAAAATCGCGCCTTGCTCATGACTTGGCGAATTTCCAAACCAAAAGCGATTCTTGATAGCTGTCTAAATATTGTTATTGTTTTATTAGAGCACTGTATTTATAGAAAGTTGTATTGTTATTCCATTACAATATAAATCGGATTCGTGTGATATAGTGTATTCTTTTTTCTTGTATTAACAAACACGATCATAAATAAAAGCAATACGTTATAGTGTACAGCGGGTTACTTTTTCCTGTTAATATAATAAGTTACTGAGTCTATAAGTAAGTGATTTTTAATTTATTTTAAAAAACAACTACAAAAAGAACCTAGCAAAAGCCTGGAGCACAGCCAAAGAGTAGCCAGCCTGTCGGTGTTCTATGGAATGCATTTTGGAGAGTTGCGTAACCTATGCGAGGGAATTCGGACGACCCGTCGCGTCGTACGGCCAGTGTCCGTCCTTACGCTGTTGACATTACTAAGATCCGGACGAAGCGTTTCGCCATGTCTTTTATGCCCCGTACATCGAGGGACTGGGACAATTTACCAACGGCAGTGTTTCCGTCTGACTACAATTTAAGTGTCTTCAAGGCTAGAGTGAATAAGCTCTTAATAAACTAGCGCGCTTTACTATCAACGATTGCATCACTGCTTACCATCAGGCCGGATTGCGGTCAAGCACTAGTTTATAATAATCCATACTAATATTATAAATGCGAAAGTAATTCTGTCTGTCTGTCTGTCTGTCTGTTACGCTTTCCCGCTTAAACCTCTCAATCGATTTTGATGAAATTTGGCACAGAAAATCTTTAGACCCTGAGAAAGGACATGGGCTACCTTTTATCCCGGAAAATTTTGATATTCCCGAGGTAAATCTAAAAAGCCCGATATAACCGAACTCCACGCGGCTAAGCTAGTAAAAAAATAAAAAAAACAAAAAGGTCTGGCTCTCATCTTTACATTATATTTTTTTAAGTTAGTACATTTTTGTTACATACTGCATTGAGCAACTATCATAGATAAATAGTTATTTAGCTATGTGACAGAACGTCATAAACATAATGTAAGTGGCCCCAATAAACGACTGACACATCTTTTATCTTTTATCAGACGACATTTCAAACTATCAACAGTAAGCAGTATCGATACCTATAGGTAATGTATCGACAGCAAAAAAAACAACAACCGGTCAGCACTAACCGCTTGATTGACTTTCACACATACATCGATACCTATAAAAGATAATCTAATAACAATTATTGTTCGGTAACAAAAGTAGTTCCGCCATTCCGGTACGGAATCAGATCAGCTGGTCGATCACGAAAGAGTCGTGACAGGATAGAACTGTATCGCTTTCAAATTACATAAATTAAACGTCTACAGGTTTGAGTTTTATTGGGCAATATTATAATAACAAGAAAGAATGTTACAGATACTTTTTTTAGTTATAAAACATGCCCTTTATGTGGGAACTCATGAATTATTGATATTTCTCGCTTTGAGCGGAGCAGAAGGGCGTGTCAGACCTTTTCTTACTAGAACCCACCTTTGTGCCTTATTTTACCTATGCCAGGAACGACAGACACTTCTGTGGTTGTCTGCTAAAGTAGATACATTTTGAAGATAATGCACTTGTTACAAAATACCTAAAGCAGAAATAGCGTTACGCTAAAATGCACAACATGGGCTTATAATCACAATCATTCATCATCAAGATTGAATTCTCCAATCGAATAATACATAATCAGCCTATATTGTTCCCACTGTTGGGACCCAGGCCTCCTCTCGGTGAGAGGGAGTGAGCCGTAATCTACTACGCTGGCCTAGTGCGGGTTGGTAGAAGTCACATGTGATCGAAGTTTTTTGGCTTTAGGACATGCCGGTTTTCTCACGATGTTTTCTTTCACCATTTTGAAAGCAGTGGTGATGAAATAATTTACACAAAGTAACACGCCTGATGGGGTTCGAACTACGGCCTACAACTTGTAAGTCGCGGCTGGTACTACTAGGCCACCGCTCTCTTAGACTCTAAAAATACTTGTTGATTACAAAAGGACTCCCTAAAAATACTCGTTGATTACAAAAGGACTCCCTAAAAATACTCGTTGATTACAAAAGGACTCCTGAAAATACTCGTTGATTAGAAATGAACTCCTAAAAGTACTCGTTGATTACAAAAGGACCCCCAAAAATACTCGTTGATTACAAAAGGACACCCTAAAAATGCTCGTTGATTACAAAAGGACTCCCTAAAAATACTCGTTGATTACAAAAGGACTCCCTAAAAATACTCGTTGATTACAAAAGGACTCCTGAAAATACTCGTTGATTACAAATGAACTCCTAAAAGTACTCGTTGATTACAAAAGGTCCCCAAAAATACTCGTTGATTACAAAAGGACACCCTAAAAATACTCGTTGATTACAAAAGGACTCCCTAAAAATACTCGTTGATTACAAAAGGACTCCTGAAAATACTCGTTGATTACAAATGAACTCCTAAAAGTACTCGTTGATTACAAAAGGACCCCCAAAAATTCTCGTTGATTACAAAAGGACTCCCTAAAAATATTCGTTGATTACAAATGAAATCCTAAAAGTACTCGTTGATTACAAAAGGACCCCCAAAAATTCTCGTTGATTACAAAAGGACTCCCTAAAAATACTCGTTGATTACAAAAGGACTCCCTAAAAATACTCGTTGATTACAAAAGGACTCCTGAAAATACTCGTTGATTACAAATGAACTCCTAAAAGTACTCGTTGATTACAAAAGGACCCCCAAAAATACTCGTTGATTACAAAAGGACACCCTAAAAATACTCGTTGATTACAAAAGGACTCCCTAAAAACTACTCGTTGATTACAAAAGGACCCCCAAAAATTCTCGTTGATTACAAAAGGACTCCCTAAAAATACTCGTTGATTACAAAAGGACTCCCTAAAAATCCATCCATGCCTTCCCACAGTGTATGCTCGTAGATAGCCACGAGAATATGACCGATTCTGCAATCGGCCAATCAATCAATCCCTTAGCTTTAGTCAGAGTGACTAAATGAACTCACTCCATTCTCACTTCATCTGAGGTTTCACAGAGGGATGAATACAGAATCTCACCGCTAGTAGGTATGTCCGGTGACCTTTCAGATAATCTGGCTCGCTTTTAACTTTCCAGATGCGGCACGATCCAATTTTAGATTAACTTGTACCAGAGGCTTACTCTCTAAGCCCGCCAACGAAGATACGGACTTGTTTGAAAGTAGTTCGAAACTTAAAAGTGAATCCTGCACCCGTTTAATTATCCTTTCTGAACGGGACTGACTTATTTGGAGAAGCGATGGTAGTGTTGTTATTATTTCTTAGTCCGTTGGAGTTCGCCGAGTTCAAGTACTTCTTAAGAATAAGGATCAAGTTTTGGACATTATAGAACAAATTGCTAGGAAGACTGATACATGATTCATTTCTGGATCTTTGTACAAGTACTTTTAGGTACAAGTTTTACCACTTTTTTTTAAACTAGATGATTTCGGCGTCTATCTGACTACTCTGAGAAGATAGACCACAACAAAATCATTCGTCACAGTCCCTTTTACAGTCCAGACATAATCTTGGTCAGATCATATACAGCGCCATTTTTGTATAGGTATACGAAACCCGAAACACGTGTCCAGTATTTTTTATGTACAGAACTTATGTATAAAATTTCAAAAAGCTGTCATGAAAAATCACTTAGTTTTGAGCTTGTTATGTTACCTGGTTATCCCTACAAAAATATGGTCAACGAGCCGCAGGCGTGGCACAGCGGAGGCCCTAGGACACTATGATCCGCTGTGAACTGTGTCGTGCGCTCGGTAACCACACCGCAACATTTTGGGAAAAATATAACATAGGGTAAAACTGATTGGAATCGATTCAGATGCTTGTTCTGAATAAACTATAATCAGGGGTCGTATACAGAAAAAATAACGTTGTATACTAACTGATAGTCTTTCGCAAAAGATATACAGATTATACCAAATAAATATTATCAAAACACTAACACAATTGCAACTTACTTATGACCGAGCAACGCTATATTATCTGTTTCAACATCCTACAGTTAAGGTATTGACAGCTCTATGTTAATCTGAGTATTAGTCATACAGGCGTAATATACAGACATTATATTATATTTTTGAAGTAATAATTATATCTTTTCTGTAATGTAGATTTGAAAGTGTTAAGTGTGTAACGTGAAATAAATTTATACTTAAAAGGTCATTTAGTGGAGTCAGTCTTGAGATTATGTCGATGTTGATTATAATTTATTAGAGTTTATTCAGTCGTGTCTGATGTTTTATTGACCTTTGGCAAACAAATTAGTCATTTTAACTCACTGTCTATGCAAGGTACGCCGCAAATTGTCTTCACGGTCTTCTAAATCAACAACATACATTCTACAAATACGTCTATTACTATATCTTCATGTTTGAATCAATCACGAAGGGAATCCCCACGCATAACCCTCTCTTGGGCACACCACAATAGCGGCGGTAGGGAACTTACCGCCGCTTTTGTGGTGTGCCCAAGAGAGGCCTCTTTCCCTCTCCTTCCGCCTTTCATTCCTTTGTTTCGGGAGGTTCCTATTCCATATAAGGCGGGAGGAAACACCACTGTGTGGGTCGCCCTGAGGACACGGTGGAGCATACGGTGAAGGTCTGCCCGGCTTGGGTAGAGCACCGAAGGGCCGTGTCCTCGTGGCGGTGATAGCTCTCCATTGCCCTTTTTTTGAGGTTGGGTGATCATCAAATGACCTCTCCCGCTCTAGGAGGAGCGATAGGTCATGTCAGTCTTTTACAGACTAAAACCGACCCGTGTTGCTTTACTTGCCTGTGTGCCAGGGGCTACGGTATATTTTTCGTAAAACTCTCGGCCCTGGCAGACTCCATTGCCCTTACGGTGACTTTGAGCCATCTAAGGTCGATTATCGACTGAACAAAGTATTACCTACATTATACACTAATATCTACCTGCATTAACAATTGTTTAAGTCAATATAATTAGTAGTGCATTGCCCTTAGTACTGTTTACTATGACAATAACATTTTGCTTAATAGCCATATTCCATTAAAGAACTGTACCAAGACCAAAAGCAGTAGTAGTGCCATAAGTACTGATTTTTACTCTCAGATTGCAAATTAACTAACAGTTACATCCATATACTGTTCCAGTTATGAGCACTTTTCTCCTTCTATGGAAAACATTACATTAACAAGAAAACAGCATTAAAAGCAAGTAAAACAATATATTACATTTACTTGCCTAAATTTGAAACGGGTTCGCTTGTTTTTAATTTATTTGATTACTTAAATAAACATTCACACCTTCATCTTAGAAGATAATATCAGTCGCTAATTCGTTTTTGAGTTATATTTGAGCTATCAGGGTTGGCAAGTCAACTATCCTAGTTTTAATTTGGCGATTTTCGTAGTAGGCGCTGCAAGGACATAAAATGAACAGCTTCTATATTATAATTATGTGAAACGTTAAGCTGAAAAAACGAGTTTCAAGGAAATCAAATTCATTCCTAGTCGGGAGACAACATCGAACTCCCGGCCATCGTAGGCGCGGGCTTGCGGACGGTAAGCAGTGGGCAGCTCGCCGCCCGGTAAGGACCAGGCTCGAATCGACGGCGCGTTGTGTTTCACGCGCGCCTCAAAGAGATGTTAGTACATCATGACGGGGTCCACGAAGACGATGCCACCTGGGTCAGGGATGCGGGTTGGTTATGAAAGAAACCGTGGGCCTAGCCGTCGCACAGGCAAGTGAAGAAACACGGGTGGATTTTAGTCAATAAAAGTCTGACACGCCCAATATAGTCGTTATGAGTAAATTCCTTTGCTAAAATAAAAATGTCCTTAGATTTTATGTGTTTTTTATAACAATGGTCATACGTTCATAACCTACGACATATTAACCAAATACATACTTATACGATGACTCAAAATAAAATTACTTAAACAGCTTACCATTTTTAGTACCTCCTCTTACGTATTGTCGACCTTAACACTTAGACTATAATGATTATTTTGACGGTAAGATTAAGTTGGTAATAAAATTTTTTTCGTTGGTTAGGTGAAGATTAGTTATGTTAATATCATGATTAAATGATCGTTAATTTTAAAATACTTATAAAATTTTTGTTAGTGTATAAGTATCTTGTTATAGGTCAAATTAGCATCGCATGTAGCGACAAATATTGTAATTAATAATTAATAACCAAAATATTGTAATTAATAACCAAAGTTTATAAATATACCTACCTAGTGTCCAATCCAAAAACCCAAAATTCTGCATATATGCATTTATTTAATTCGCCAACGAATATCAATTAGATATAACTATGGAATGAAGAGGGCTATGCTTGGGGTTTCTCTGCATGATCAAATCAGAAATGAGGAGATCTGCAGAAGAACGGGAGTAACCGGCATAGGCCGTAGATTTTTGCAACACTTAAGTGGCAGTGGGCCGGGCACATTACAAGTAGGACCGGTGTCCAATGAGGCTGATGGGTTCTCGAGTGGCGACCACGCAACGAAAGATGCAGCGTGGGTAAGCCCCCGACAAAGTGAACCAATGACTTGGTGACGGTCGCAGGAAACCGCTGGATGCGAGAGGATTATCAGGTGATGATGATGATGTGGATATTAACTACAATGATCAAAGCTTAACAACAACTATACCGCTCGCATCAATGAGATCTGTGATTGTGATAACAATAATAACCAAAGATAATAAAAGCTAGTCACAAATATATCCAAAAAACAAATATCTATGTATATCTCCTATTGATATTCGTTGGTGAAAATGCATAGATGCATTGCATGCATTTTAGTTAAGTCAAACCACAGATAACTTCTTCTTCTTCTTCAGCCTACAGAAGTCTACTGCAAGACAAAGACCTCCACCAAGACTTTCATTGTGTTGGGGGGTTTGCCACAAACCACACACTAATGACAGACGCGGTAGAGATCGCAGTAATTTGATATTCCACAGAAGAAGCGCTGCTGCCCGCTTCACTGGTGAGAGTTCCCTTCGTCGCCTCATGCGACACCCACGTGAGGATAGGGGTTGGTACTATTCTAAGCCCAGTACCATACGGGTGAAGCCCCGTACCACACTAACTTATGTACATAGTTCAAAATTCAAACAGTAAGTCGCAATCGGTTAAAATGAATTCATTAGATATTGGTTCTGATTCCCTCTTTCATAAACTAAACCACATATGTTTAAGTTCAATTCATCTTTTTCTTTCACTTAAAAAAGGTAAGAAGTTAATTATTAATTTAGTACTGTCAGACCATTGTTAAAAAAATATCACTTTTTTCTTTTCATTATCTACAATTCGACCATTGATTCACGAGTCAATAGTTTTAGACAATACTCTATGGTACAATGTTGTATTATTTAACAATTATATAATAACCCCATAACTGTGAAGTGACCCTATTGATCATTATAGCTTACTATAATAGGTACCTCGTTTGCTATGATTGGCAGGCGAATCCGTGTTCAAAGTTTATAGGTTATCGATATTTAAGCATATTGGTGTAAGGTGATGCCTTTTGGTCTTTCCAACGGTGGTTTAAATTCGGTTCTGATATTACAAAACAATTCGTTGTGTATTTCATTAGTAGTCTGACAAAATGCGTGTTGTAATGTGAGTTCATTACAATATTGAACTGAATAAATGTTAACGTATGATCCGTCTACTTCTACTCTTTAATAACATCATCATCATCATCTCAGCGTTATCCCAGTCGCATCCGAAGCTTTTTCAGCTTTGGAGTCCAGGGTCTGTTTTACCAGTCTAAATGCTAATTTTGGCTAAACTTCGATATTTTGTGAAGCGACTGCCGTCTGACCTCCACAACCCGAAGGCAATATCTAAGCATTGCAGTTAGACCAATTGTTAGACTTTTGAGGGCTCCAACAACCCGTAACGACTGCCACTAGATGTTCGTATGGTAACCGGGACCAACGGCTTAACGTGCTTTCCGAGGCACGACCAGACCAGTGCAAATACTCACCTTCATGCATATAAATATTTGCACTGTGCGCCTTGGGCAACGGCGGCTGTCGCTACCGCTACGCCACGGAGGCTGTCAAGGCGGTTCTACTCTTTAATAACGTACCCCTTTATTCATAAATGCTTCTTAAAGTTACCCAGTGATTAGTGACTGTTTACATACATTTTGTATGTTTATGAATAAACACCAATATATAAGTTATTCTGTTTTTTTTTCATTTAGTTTTGTCGTCAACTCAGTTTATCTTTCAGACTGGCAATCTCCTTACAAATTCTAAAGTGCCTGTAATATGTAGTTTAGTACATAGTTTAGTGTGTTATCCTATTAGGGTGCGGGTTAGGTTTTTCTTTTCTGTATCCTAACGCTGGGCAAAGGTATTAATTTTTTCCCCCAAACCTCTCTGTCTTTTGTGATGTTGGTAGGCTGGTTAGGTGTTAGATCATTGAAATAAAAATAATATAAATTACGTAATACATATTACCTCATAAACCATTGTTTTGAAGAGGTCAAGATCATCGAATAAAATACGTTTCTTATATGTTAACATCAGAGTTATAAACCACTTATGAATATTTTGTAAAACTTAACACTCCCTTATAAGTACAACTGTGTCCTTCAAGATACAGGTGTTCCAGTTTAAAGACCACCCCTGCCCTCCAAATTAGGACCTTCTAACTAGGACTAATAACTAAACGCATTGTTTAAAAAGAAAGAAAGATCCCCGCGCAGTGCAAATATTTGTATGCATGAATATTTGTACTGGTCTGGTCGTGCCTCGGAAAGCACGTTAAGCCGTTGGTCCCGGTTGCCATACGAACATCTAATGGCAGTTGTTACGGGTTGTTGGGGCCCTCAAAAGTCCAACAATTGGTCTAACTACAATACTTCGATATCGCCTTCGAGTTGTGGAGGCCAGACGGCAGTCGCTTCACGGAAAATATCATCAAAGTTTAGCCAAAACTCAGGAGTTAGACTGGTAAATCGGACCCCAGACTCCAAAGCTGAAAAGCTTCGGATGCGACTGGGATTATCGTTGAGATGATGATGATTATTTAAAAAGAAAGCTGTTACGTGGGCCACATCTTTTATTAAAACATAATTATAATAACTTAATTTACTTCTACTCTTTAGAAGCTGCAGATAAATTATGAAAAACATTTCATAATTTATCTGCATATATTGACCTATCAACCTCAATCAACATTTACATTCTATTTATCTACTAAATGTCTATCTACAAAATTCTGCATTCCATTAATTCGTCATCGTCTATTGCAATCCGGAACAGAATTTACTTAATTGAATCGGAACGTTGATATAAATCAATTAGTTGCATTAAGTTTGAATACCCAATATAAAGCGATTTTACGAGTAGTGCACAACAAATTACATTAAAACGGCAAGCTAAAGGAAAATTAAACATTTATACATTCAAACGTTTTTAGATTTTTACAAGTTTCAGCCACAATTTCACAGATGTTTGGGACATCTGTGAAATTGTAATAATTCATTGCACGCTTTCAGTATTACAGTGACTTTATATAATAAATTCCTAGTGTATTTTATCTTTTATTTGGTTTTACATAAGACTTCAGATATCTTCTTGGATATAATATAAATTAACTTTATGAATTAAAAACAAATCGGCTTTATGAATTGTACAATGAGAGGATTTATATTAACACTGTTGAATTCAATTTATATGTTAGAAAATATTCAAAATTATTCAAACAAGTTTGATAGATGGCCAAGTCACGTTACTTGAGTTCAAAGATAAAGAACAGTGGCAATGTAATTAAAACGACTTGGAAAATTATTAATAGTGAAACGGGAGGGTCCAGTGATAGAAATACTGACTATAGCCTGTCTATTAATGACAACATAATTAAATCAGACTCGCAAGTCTCTGAGGCATTTGAAAATTTCTTTTCGGATATTCCTGTTTCAACTACTAAATCCCTAAACTCATCACCTTCTGTTGCGGAGTCTTTGCTTAAAGAAAATGTTAATGTTTGTGATTCGGAGTTTCATTTTGAACATGTTATCAGTAGAGATATAATTAAAATCTTTCACACTCTGAATGTAAAAAAGACTGCTGACCTATGGGGTCATTCGGTGGAAGTTGCTAAGTCTATTATTGATATTGTGGCACCCACTCTAGCTGTTATCTTTAATGCTTGTATTGACTGTGGAGAGTTTCCTGATCTCATGAAAAATAGTAAAATAATACCTTTGTTTAAATCTGGTAGTACATCAGACCCCACAAATTATAGACCTATTTCTGTACTACCTACCTTTAGTAAAATTTTTGAGAAATTAATTTTAAACCAAATGCTAAATTTTTTTAATAAACATAAATTATTACATAGCAAACAGTTCGGTTTTACAAGGGGTCGTTCAACTACTGATGCCGGTGTTGAACTTCTAGGTCATATATATAATGCATGGGAGGATAAATGCGATGCCTTGGGCATCTTTTGTGATTTGTCCAAGGCATTCGATTGCGTTCTTCACGATACGTTAATCAGGAAACTCCGCCACTACGGGATCCGGAACTCTGCACTGGATCTTATTACATCTTACTTGAGTGGTAGGATTCAAAGCGTTGACGTTAATGGAAAAAGATCTTCCTGATCTTTAGTAACAATGGGAGTCCCACAGGGGTCAATTCTTGGTCCTTTTTTGTTTCTTATTTACATCAATGACCTGCCGTACCTAATAAAGGATAACCACGATATAGTGTTGTTTGCAGATGACACTTCACTTTTATTTAAACTAAAACGTCAGCAGCAGGTTACTGATGATGTAAATAGCGCGATCTCCAAAGTAGTCCATTGGTTTAATGTTAATAATTTACTCTTAAACGAGAAAAAACCAAATGCATTAAGTTTACTCTACCTCACGTGAGGCAGGTGGAAACTAAAGTGTTGATAAAGGGCGAAGAATTGAAATCTGACGACAGCACAGTGTTCTTGGGTATAACTCTGGATGCTAAGCTTCAATGGGGTTCACATATAGAAAAAATTGTCAAAAAAGCTAAGTTCTGCTGCATACGCAGTTAGAACAATTCGTAATTTGACTGATGTTGAGACGGCCCGTTTAGTGTACTTTGGCTATTTCCACAGCGTAATGTCGTACGGCATTCTGTTGTGGGAAATGCCGCCGATATTCAAACAATATTTGTTTTGCAGAAACGAGCTGTTCGTGCAATTTATAAATTAAGTCCGAGACACTCTCTCAGAGAAAAATTTAAAGAGATTAATGTACTGACCGTGCCGTCTCAATATATTTATGAAAATCTTTTGTATGCTCATAAAATATAAAATTGTTTAAAAAATACAGTGATGTCCATGATATAAATACTAGGAACAGGCACAAATTTATTGTACCTACAACAAGGCTCAAGAAAATAGGTGGCTCTTTCAGATGCCAATATATACATTTTTACAATGGACTTCCAGAGGTGGTTCAAGATCTGAGCCTGAATAAATTCAAATCCTTCATTAAACGTAAGTTGTGTCAGAAAGCATTTTATAGTGTGAAGGATTATATTGAGGACAAAAGGCTTGGGCTTGAGCTGCGTCCGATTTCTATACAATGATTGTTCTTTGATTTTTCCTCTTGTAGTTTTAATATGTAATTGTTTATGTTATTTAGTCAAAGCCTGTATTACACACTATGTAGCCAAGCATATTGTACGTTACGGAATTGTATCGCTGACTGAGGTGTTCGGCACTTGTACAGCTGCAGCTGCACAGGAGTTAAACTTTCCACAGATTCGGGAACACTGTTGGAGCTGCTGAACCTTGGACAAAACTATCTTAGCATTGTGTAGATTCAATTTCTTAGTATTGTATAATTGCATGGCAAACGTGTGAGCACAATGTACGAATGTGCTGTAAGGCATTTATTTGTTGGGTTAGTCTTTTTTATTGACTTAATTGTGCTCTGGCTGTTGAGAGTATGTCATGCTCACTCAAATGTCTCGCTGATGGTGGCGTGTGTTTTGGGTCATTGGGTTCCCTTCGATATGGTTGAGCTGATTGATGCTGATCCATACGTCATGTTCGTGAACGGACGCCGTCGGAGGGGACTGGTCATCTCTTAGCTGCCACGGCGTATTTTAATTTCTGAATTGATTTTTGTATGTTTTCCATAATGGACGCTCTCAGCGTACAATTTATTTCTGCATCGTTCTCACGCGGTTGATTTCAACATGAATGATGTAATCAAATATTTGTAACAATAGCTTAAAAATTTAAAAGAGTGTCCATGGAGTTTCTTGCCCGTTCTTCTCCATAGGTACCTACTCTTTGGAATGGGCGACTAGCTTCATCTTATTGACTGACCGACCTTCTGACAATTCAAAAGTGCCTGTAACTGGTTTATTTGAAATAAATGATTTGATTTGATTTGATTAACTGAATTTTCGAAGAAGTCGTGATGGCCTAGTGGTTAAAACACCAGCCTCTCAAGTATGAGCGCGCGGGTTCGATCCCAGGTCAGGCAAGTACCAATGTAACTTTTCTAAGTTATATGTATTTTCTAAGTCGGTATATCTTGGACACCAATAACTGAAGGTGAAGGAAAACATCTTGACTAAACTAAGTCTGAAATCGCCAACCCGCATTGAGCAAGCGACCACGCTTGCGTAATCACCAGATTACGCTCAATTCTTCTCTGTATGAGAGGAGACCTGTGCCCAGCAGTGGGACGATAAAAATGTTGATAATTATGATGATGAACTGAATTTTCTATTTCCATAAATAGGTGTGGTTATTTATTTCATTTTTATATCGATTTGATTGCTCTATTACGCCAACTGAACGATTTTTATAGAATAACTCTATTAAAACATCTACAAGTGTATGTTAAAATGTAAGAAGCACGTTTTTAATCAATAAATCTAGCAAGTTTTCGTACTTATCGTATTTGGTAAACAAAATCGTAAAACAAATGATTGACGAGTATTCCTAAAATCGTTCATCTCTGAAATCATAAAATTTAGTATCTAACAGGCATAATTTTGCTTGAGGCTTCTAAATGCCCTAAATAAAATCTTATTTTTTTTTTTTAATACTTCTAAATAAAATCGTATAAAGCCCAAAAACATCGCTATTCGCATTCTAGATCGTTTCCGTAGAGATTTGTCTCCGGGTATCAAAAAATGGTATGTTTCATAGAAAGGGTCACCCAAACCGTTAAATTTTTTTCCGCCCGCGGCATCGCCCGCGTGGAATTCGGTTATATCGCGCTTTTAAGACTTCCGTCGGGAATATCATATTTATTTTTTCAATTAAATGTAGCCTATGTCCTTTCTCAGGGTCTAAAGATTGTCTGTGCCAAATTTTATCAAAATCGGTTGAGAGGTTTAAGCGGGAAAGCGTAACAGACAGACAGAGTTACTTTCGCATTAATAATATTAGTATGGATAACCGTTTTGTTTCATTCGCTGAATCGGTAGCAATAAGTAACTAGTTGATACCCCGACCAACCCGTATTCATAAAGGAAACTTGTGTTTACTTGAAACGCACCGAAGAAATCGACTCAAAAAGTTTATCTAAACAAAACAACAATTCTTTTATTGGATCCCGCTCTGGGTGAAGCGAAAGGACGTGTCAAGCATTTCTTGAATATAAAACCCACCGGTGTTTCTTCAATTGCTTCTCATGTCCGATGAAGGACAGCCCGTGCCGCAGACCTCTGAGTTTGTTTCTGCCGTTTCTTCTCAGAGCTAGTACTAGGAAACGCCGCGATCATCAAACCGAACTAACAACAAAAACATTTCGATCCAGCCGTCCCTTGCTGTTCTCTCCAGCGACGCCCTAAGCCGAGGTTCGTACCCCACAGGAGGTGCCCTTAGCGTGTTATCGCTTAGTTTTTAGATGCCCCTGGCTGGAGGGTTAAAATTAATTTAAGGCAGTTACAGGATAGTCCGACTAAGTAGTCACGACCTCTCAAGGTCAACTACAAGAAGCCATAATTATTTAAAAAAAAACAATTGCTTGTGCGCCATTGACTGTATCTCTTTCGAACAACTCGCGGACCAACAATACTTTCATATCATTAAACATTCAAAAAATATCTATACCGTTATGCATAACATTGCCTCGTAATAGATGACTATACACTATAGCCTACACATTACAATGTACTAATATCCGTCTTTATTACGTCCATTACATAGCATATTATATCATTATACGACCTATATACCTACTTACCCATAACTGCATTAAGATACATAGTGAATCGGACATTACCTTATGACCCGTTACAATAGAGTTTGTTTAAAAATGTCAGTGTCAATCAACCGTACTGCACTATGACCGCAGTGACTAAATATGTTGTGTAATATTATGTACCAATAGTGATAGAAAAGATGAGGAAACAATACGTTTGTTTTTGGAAGGAAAAATGGTCATATCGTTCCTTCAGCAAACAAAATCTGATTCGAGGGTCCACAAGCCTTCAGGAGATTCATCATTTAATTATTTCACATGCCTTTTATAGGAACCAAATCGCTGCTTCTCACATAGACAGCTAAAGTTCGCTTGCTTTCCACGTCATCTGACGACTCTCTTAGAATTATGGCTCCTGAGACCAAAACTTAAAGCATAATTTACAGATTTACTTATAAAAATGCAGCTTTTATTTAAGGTTAACGACGTCGCGGGGAGGACCTAGTCTAAACTACTACTACTCATTTAATGAAGACTTATATAAAATGTGTAATAAATGTACAATAATACAATAATAAGCAAACGAACGTGGGTGTCTAATTAAGCATTTATTTATTTATTAAGCATTTATTTATTATACATAATTCAATGCACAATAAAGTAAACAGAAATGTCTAAGAAAACAATTATGCTATTACAAACTCATACCAATTTAATCTCTACATCACTGCAAGTAAATATCTCATCTAAAACAGCACTATTTTACTTTACTTTACACTAACGCGGGTGTTACATTTCCCTGTCACAATACTTGCAGGGCGGTAACATTAGAATGAAATGTGCAAGCCTGCAAGCATCTGCAAGGGACCGTGCGTAAATTGTGCAAGACACCACCTGCCGTGTATCCGGCATGGCTGAGTTATTCAAGCTGGAAGTGTGATTACATTGTGCGATACGATACGGGATTGGAAGTAGAGGATGGATTTATTTTCTCCTTTTTTTTGTATGACATTTTTTCCTAGATTGTATTTGCTATTATTTAGTATTTATACAATATCTCCTGTGAATGTAAATTTAGTAATTAATTTTTAAGTCATAGAAATAGTTTCTGTATTTTAAATACCTATTTCATACTTATGAATTGATGTTGATCGTATAATGTAAAAAGGGCGTATATATTTTGTTTACAAAATCTTGAGGTCAGACAATTGTAGGATTTCCTATTCTAAGTAATTATTTAATTTATTAATAAATTAGTTACATTTCATGCAAAACAATCTCAGTAAGTAATGAAAATCAAAATCTTTATCGAATGACAGGGAAAACAATCTCCAAGAACAAAGCCTACAGCACAGTGACAGCCCGAGATAAAACACATTACAAACATTCAGAAATTTATCAATAATTCACAAGCCTGTGTTACAAATAAGGTATTTTATTGCAATTTCTGTATAATTGATAGGACATCCTTTCATACAGTATCAAGTAATGCAATCAGTTACATTTCTATGTGCAATTGTTATACAGTATGTTAAATAACAGAGGGCGTTCCCTTAAACTCGTTAATATATATCATTAATAGATTAAAATAAAAACATCAGCATAGAAAAATAAGCATAAAAAAATCCGAATAAAAAAAATTCTAATTGGAAATAAATTTGAAACCTCCTGTTTTAAATGAAAATAGTAGCGTAGTATCATAAACAAATTGCGACCTTGCCGTCTTTCAAGTTCGCGTGTACAGTGTGTTTCTTTGACATGTCAATTTAAAATTTTTATTGAATATTTTCTTATTGGAAAAATTTAAAAAAAAATTTGTTTTCGAATGGAAATATTTTTTTTTGCATGTATGTATGCTATACTATTTCGGGTTAACGGGAACGCCCTCTGTTAGTTAACATACTGTATAGTATTCAATGAATAATTTAACATCTGTGTCTTTCCTTACAATGCACTTTCCAAGCATATATAAATAAATAAAAAAATAAATATACCTAATTACCTATTGTGTTACGGACGACATCGCGTTGATTAAATAAAAACATGTAAAATACCAATAAGTAGATTGAATAAGTAGAATAAGTATTAAAATGTAAACTTTGATTTAATTGGTTAATAAAACGTATTGTGATTGGCTGTAAAGAGGTGCGACAAGGACTAGAAAGGGATAAAAACATCGCGTGATCAAAGCCGAATCAGGATTGGCTGATCAAAAAGCTCCATGTCGCGCCCCTAGCACAACTTGTACCCAGGTAGAAATGTACTTAAGAAGGTGGGTTGCTCACAAAAATCGTAGTCAAAAGTGATCAGTGATCGGAATAGTCTCCTAAACAAGAAGGATAACCAGTGAGCAAGCCACCTATGGAGATATTGAGAAGGTTTTAATAAAGATCGAAGAGTACGAAGGTGTTTCATTGAAGAGCACCACAACCCACGAAAATTAATACAGTCCACAATATCGTCTGGTCCTTCAGAAGCCGGATTACGTCGTTGAATCCTACGAAACCGGGTCGCCTGATACGTCGAGGTGCCACAAGAGGCTCAGCCATGGTCGTGACACGTAGCCAGATCGACGCAGCAGAGACGGCGGGACGGCGCCGGGAGTTGGAAATCATCGAGCAAGAACGGGCAAGGAGACTGTCATTGGATCCTCCAGCGTCACCTCAAGTGGAGGGACGCGCTACCACAGCGGACGTCGTGACCGCAGGGCCATCGTCAGAACGCAGACAGATGGTATCACCGCCGCGGTCAGTGAGATCAACGACGAGTGCGACGACGCGGATTAAGCTAGCGGAGCTAGAAGCAGCTGAAAGGCTAGCAGCAATTAGAAGAAAAGAATTAGAAATAGAGGCGGATCTAGTAAGGAAAAGATTAGCCGCCGAGACGTCAATAATCCAGGACGAACAGGAGAGCGTCCACGAAGATGCGGAAGGACACCCACACCAGAAAGTGGATCAGTGGTTGCGCAACAACCCCAACGACCTACGGGGGGAGGAAGGTAGAGGCACAGATGCGAGAGAAGATAGAAAACAGATGCCACGTGGTCGGTCACCGACGCCAACGAAAGCCAGAAACAGCATCGAACAATTGGCTGCGACGCTGGAAAAGATGGCGAGACCAAGACTACGACACACGGATCTACCCGTTTTCTCCGGCGCAGTCAGCGAGTGGTTACCCTTCAAGGCATCGTACTACGACACGACCAGCATGTACAACGTGTCACCGGCAGAGAACCTCCAGCGGCTTAGAAGTTGCCTCAGGAACGAAGCACGAGACGTCGTAGTGGCCTTACTACATACGGCCACCGACCCAGACGTCATAATGAAGACTCTGGAACAATGCTTCGGGCGACCAGAAGTTATAATAGATAAGACGCTAGAAGATTTGAAGAAGATGCCGAAACCCAGCGCTAGTGCTAGTGACTTGAACAGTTTTGCGATTAAGATCCAGAACACAGTGTGTGTGTTAAAGACAATCGATCGCAAGGGGTACTTATATAATCCCTTGCTGACCCGTGAAGTGTTGGACAAATTGAGTCCCCACCTACGATCGCGGTGGTGTGACTTCGCGAGTGATAACGAAGGTTCACCGGAACCTGAGTTAGTGATGTTATCTCGCTTTCTAATGCGTGAAGCGGATAGGGCGTTACGGTACACATACGCCCCACCGACAAGTGCCACGGCCGTGAAGAAGGAAATAAGACCGGCCGTGACCCTGAATAGAAAGCGTAACGCAGTGTATGCTACGGAAGACGCCGACGAAGACCAGTGTCCCAGCTGTAAACAGTGTCACGTGCTAACCAAGTGCCCGCAGTTCAGAGCGATGACCATCGATCAGCGCTGGGAGATGGTGAAGCAGCACAAGCTGTGCTTCAAGTGCGCACAGAAGAAGCACAGGCGCGCCACGTGCAAGGCAAGGTCGTGCGGAGTTAATCAGTGCCGCCGACCACACCATGCTACACTGCACAGGGAACCCAGAGAATCGCCTGACATAAAACACGCGACTGAGCAGCATGTTACAGAAGAACCGACAGAAGAAGCAGTCATGTCGGTGGCTACCCGACCAGCCGCCGGCCCGAGAACAGTGCTTTTGAAGATGTGTCCTGTCGTCGTCACCGGTCCACGGGGGGAGGTGAGAACGCACGCGCTCCTGGATGAAGGGGCCACCATTACCCTCATTGACGCGGACCTGGCCGCGAAGATCGGAGCGGAGGGAGCGACGCAGCCACTACACATCTGTGGTGTAAACATGTCATCGCAGGTGCAGGATAGCAAGCTCGTCACTGTGAAAGTGAGTGGTGTCGGCCGGACCAGCGCACCACACAAGCTCAGGGCCAGAACCGTGAATAATAATAATAATAATAATAATAATATATTTATTTGCATAAAACACGGTATACAAAGATGGTAAAAATACAATTTAGACCAAGACATGTTTTGCCAATTTAATATAAGCATGCAAATTTTTCAAGGTGTACTAGACATTAACATTTTTGTCGAGGAAATCCTTAACACTATAAAAACTATTAACAGACAGCCATTCATACAATTTCTTTTTAAATAATTTGGTATTCACATTTTTGAGATCGTTTGGTAACTTATTATATAAATGTACACACATTGCAAGGCAACTTTTATTATATTTAGTTAGCCTTGGAATCTCATTTAGTACGAGCCTGTTGGGGTCTCGTCGGTTTCGGACACAAATGTCATTTGCTTTGACAAATAAATTTTGATGCTGCCTGACAAACATACATATCTCATAAATATAAAGAGACGGCAGCGGTAGCAAACCAAGTCTTTTAAATACTGGTCGACATGAGTCATCCGGTTGAAGGCCACATATTGCCCTTATGCATTTTTTTGAGCGACAAATGCTCTATTTACATCAGTACTATTACCCCACATCACCAGACCATAGCGCAGTAACGATTCAACATACGCGTGATATGAAATAATAGCAGTTTTTATATTCGTGACATTTTTTACTTGTTTCAACGCATAAACGAATTTATTAATTCTAGTGCTAACACTGTCCACGTGTTCTTTCCAATTAATGTCTTTATCTATTATTACACCCAAAAACTTGGTATACATTACTTCGTTGATTTTAGTGATATTCATTTTTATGTTATATTTATTATTATTTGATTGGGTAAATTGAATGTAAACGGATTTATCTAAATTAATTTTTAAATGGTTAATGTCAAGCCAATTTAATAATGTGTCTATTGTATTATTGATATCTAATTCATGATCTGTAATGTTACTTTTCTTTCTATCGGATGTCACTATAATTGTTATGTCGTCAGCAAATAATACGCATTTATGTTTAGTTATTCTTATTATGTCATTTATGTATAGAATAAATAATATTGGGCCTAATACGCTCCCTTGTGGAACACCATATTTATTTACTTTATATTGCGATGAGTAGGATGTCATATCTTTATTTTTAGTAATTTTATTGATTATGACACATTGTTGTCTATTATTTAAGTATGACGATAACCACTGTAAAGCAGGTCCCCTAATCCCGATGTTCTCCAACTTATCCAGCAACAACTCGTGTGACACCAGATCGAACGCTTTCGACAAATCAAAGAAAAGACCAGTAGTCAAATGGCTCTTGTTAAGATTTGTTAATATATTTTTTATAAGAGAGAAAACGGCTAAAGACGTAGATTTATTTTTTTGAAACCCAAACTGTTCATCACTTATTAATTGGAATTTGTTACAAAAATCAAGTAGTCTTTTATACATACATTTTTCAAAAATTTTGGAGAATATAGGTATTAAGGTTATAGGCCGATAGTTATTGATATCCAATTTATCTCCTTTTTTGAATAACGGCTTTATTATAGATAATTTTAATTTATTGGGAAAACTCCCAGCTATAAATGAAGCATTGATTAAATAAGTTAAGATACCAGTCAGTTCATTACAGCAGGCTTTAACGATTTTAGTGCTAATTTCATCATAGCCCTCTGCTCTGGTATTGTTTAAAGACATTATTTCCAGTTGAACCTCACTTTCCAGCATAGGTTTCAAAAACATAGAGTTGACACGTATATTGTTCCGAAAACTTTGACCAGCACTTTGTTGTATTTGTGCGGTATGCGTTGAATTTACATAGTGTTCGTTAAACTGAGAAGCAATTTCTACAGGGTCAGTAAATGCAACATTATTTACCTTTATGATTTCTATTTTGTCTTTGAGGGTAGTATTATTTATTTCATTTTTAATGACAGTCCAAGTGGCTTTACATTTGTTATCCTGAGTGTTAATATATTTTATGTTTGAGTTCTTTTTTGATCCGTAAATACATTTCCTGAGCAAAGTGGAGTAATGTTTATATTTAGTTTTATTTATAGAATTTTTAGTTTTATAATATTGGTGGCGTAGTCTCCGTTTAGTTTTGCAACTTAACCGTATTCCTGCGCTTAACCAATTTTGATTATTTTTATTATTACTGTTCACACGAACTCTTACCTTGGGGAAGCAGAGGTTGTAGAATAAGCATACCAGTTCGTGGAAATCACTGAATGCGGAATTTGCATCAGGATTTTGATAAATATCAGACCAAGAAAGGTTTTCCAAGCATTGTTTGAATTTCCGGATATTACCTAAACTGTAATCTCTTTTATAAATGTAATATATTGGTGCTTTTTGTTGTTTATATTTAGTAGGAAAGCTTAACATTTGTGCCGTGTCATGATCTGAAAGGTGTAGAGGTAGCACAGTTGAAGTAGCGTTGGTAATGTTGCTCAAGATATGGTCGATACAAGATAGTTTACGTGTAGGAACATTTATGTGAATTTTCAGATAATAATTGTTGCACAAATCTTCTAACTCTTTTGAAATGGAACCTTTTTTTAAAGTATTTATATTTAAATCACCGGCTATAACAACATTTACTTTAGATTTGTATTTTTTAAACAAATCGTGTAGAAGTTTATGTAATTTCATTAAAAACTGATTTGGATCTGATTGAGGCGTTCTATAAACACATATAACTACTATTTTATTACTTATTACCTCTAAGCCACAAGCTTCAAACGTGTTCTGAGTTGCATAGTTTTTCACAAATAGTAACTCTTTATAATTTAAACCTTTTTTTATTAATATACATGTGCCACCTCTTTGCTTATCTCTACAGAAGCCAGCAGCCATTTCATAATTGTATATTTTTACGAAATTTTCACAGCCTTTCTTTAAAAAAGTTTCAGATAGACATATTACGTCTGGATCAACGTTTCCTTCTTTTAATTCCTGAATTGTTATATCCAATAGTTCTTGTTTGGATAATAAACTAGCGATATTTTGGTGAAATATCCTAAAACTGTGTGTTTCATTGGTTTGAGATACGAAAAAATGAGTTGCCCTTGTTTAATACAGGAAAGTAATAAGGTATAGTCCCTATTTTACCCTTTGAGTTACGTTGTAAAGAGAAGCTAACTGTGTTGGATGTACTCTTAATACGACTAAAGTAATAGGGAATTGTGCCTTTTTTTGGTTCACTCGTGGACGCGCTTAATTTAGAACTTGGTTTGTTACTCGCTATTCTTTTCCAAATTTCGCTCGGATTTAAATATTTATCATTATAATCACAGCAATCTATGATGTAATTTATTGACTTACAGACATCGGAGAGTTTCGTGGATGATTGATCTACAAAGTGACATTTTTTATAGTTATTACAAATATTTTTTATGGAATAGTTTAATTTACCGACATTGAGGTGCATGCTATTGACAACATTTAACACAATAACAGTATTATTTAAGAACTTATTCAATATAATTTTCAATTGGGACAACAGTAGGTTTGGATTGCTATCATTTTCGCCTACGCATATTATAAGTTTGTCTTCACTTGTCAATGTGGTATTTCTGCAGTTTGCTATGATTTCACTGCAAGGCGCATTTGGCTTTGTTATAGAGACGAGTCTCTATTTTTCATATTTTGTGTTTCTCCTTGAGTGTGAGATGGCTGCTGCAAGACCGACGCAGCGTTGAGTACCGAATATAAACATGTTCCTTTCAGTCTGTCCATCTGTGGTAGCACATATCTGCGGACTGACGGTGTTTACTGCATTCCGCTTTAGTTCAAGACGAGAGACAGGTTCACAGATATTGCAACTATTCCGCATTAGGGTCGCAATACGGGCCGTGAGGGCTGCTATTTCCAGTTGTGCAACCTTTAGTTGTTGCTGAAGGGTAGCAATTTGTTGTTTAAAGGAGGACACATTTTCATAGCCATCAGTATCAGCGTTCAATTTGGATCTAAGTCTGGATGGTAAGGATGGTGTAGAAAGGATGTTGTCTTGACTTGACAGAGATTGCCTCTTTTTCCTATTAGTGCTTGTACCTGGAGTTGCAAACATGGAAGGTGACTGGCATAAAGATTTTAGTGTCTTATTTTCAGATACTAATTTATTTATTTGTTTATGTAGATCGGTGTTTTCTAACAATATATTTCCTAGTTCATTCTCAGCGATTTCGAGTTTTAATGTAAGTTGAGTGATTGTTTCCTTCATTTCTGAGACTAAAACTAAGTCAGACACAGTACCGTCAACACTCATTGATAGTTTATTGGGAGTATACGATTCAGTAGAAATTTCGCAGTCCGTCAGTATTTGGGAATCAAGTAAATCTGTAGTATTTTGAATCAAAGATCGATGTTTTAACGCTTGATGATCATTCTGTACTACATTCTCAATACACGGAGATTGTTCTGTCGATGAGGGTGTTATTAGAGAAGTTTTTTTTTTTCTCAGTGTGACATTGGTTGTACTGTCGGTATTAGCATATTTTTTATTTCGGATACACACCTTACATCTCCACTTTTTTTTAGCTTCCGCGTCTTTAAGGCGATACGTTTGTTCTGGATACCCGTCGCATTCCAATTCATATCTGTTGTCACAGGCAGAACACAAAGCAGTAGTTTTTATGTTTACATTTTTTTTGCATTTAAAGCATGTAACTAGTGCTGCCACCTTGTTATTATTTTTTGCATTTGTGTTTGATGACATTGTGTGAGCGTATTTCTTGAGCAATAGTATTACGAACTTGTAATTATATCCTTTTATATTCCGAAAAATGAAATTTAGACTTAACGAAAAGCGATGTTGTCACTGGGGTTTGAACTCGCGACACTCGTATGAGGTTAAATTGCAAAAGTTGACATCCGTTAGCACTTACGCCAACCGAACATAGTTTGTGTATGCCAATTTATTGACCAGTTGCCGCAAATCTTTGTTCTTTTATTACTTGATGATATAATTATGACGGTTTGAATTCAAATCACTATGAGTCACTTTTTCATTTAGTCTTTGATATTCCTTTTTTTTTATTATAACACAGTTGTTTTGATAAATTAAGAACACAGATTGTTTAAAGGTTTACAATATTTAGTTTATTACTGCTGTTTTTGTTCATATTTCGTTAATACAAAGCGAAGTGTATTGAGCACAGTATATTGTGTTAACTTCACTGTCCCTGTATCAAGTCCGTGGATAACACTGTCACTGGTTAATTAGGTGACGTTTGCTTGATTCACTTGTTTTTATTCGCTTATATGCACTAATATTACCTTTAACAAATTTTAAATTACGGAGCGATTTTTACACTTTAGACTAGATGCAGCGCCAGATGAAGGACCTGAAGCTTCACCAGCAGTCTATACCAGAGGCCCTGCTGGAGTACGAGCACTTACGTGACCTACCGACCGAAGAGGTGTGTTACGAACCGACACGACCTGGCATCCTAGTGGGCACAGATCACTGGGAATGCATCGTATCTAGAAGACTCCGAGTCGGCGCTCCCGACCAACCGGCCGCATCCCTAACGCGGCTCGGCTGGGTGATCCACGGAACCGCACCACGGAGCGTCATCGTGAGTGAAGACAACGTACTACACGTGTACGAAACTGACAAGCAGCAACACGACTGTCAGAGACTTCATGACCAAGTAGAAGCCCACTTTAAGATCGAAGCGCTAGGCGTAGCGCGAGAACCGCGCGTAAGTGAAGCCAACCAGCGCGCGGTAGCAATCGTGGAAGGCACCACAAAGAAGATCGACGGGGGCTACGAAGTCGGACTACCATGGCGACGCGACGATATAAATATGCCACCAAGCTACGGGGCAGCGCTTCGCCGACTGAAGAAACTTGAAATGAAAATGGACGCAAATTCAGACTTTGCCGAGCAGTACAGTGCACAAATGGACAACTTATTCCGGAAGGGATACGCGGTGCCATGTGACGGCACCGAGAGTAAGAGCGCTGTCTGCTGGTACCTGCCTCACTTTGCCGTGCAGAACCCAAACAAGCCTGGCAAGCAGAGGCTGGTATTCGACGCGGCTGCAAAGAGCTATGGCGTGAGTCTAAATGACGGACTCCTGGAAGGGCCAGATCTGCTGTTATCGCTACCCGGGATTATATTCCGCTTCCGGGAGAAAGCCATAGCGGTAACAGCAGACATTCAAGAGATGTTCCTGCGCATTAAAATCCGACCAGAGGACCAGCCGGCACAACAGTTCCTGTGGAGAGGCAGCGATCGGACGGGACCTCCACGGCACTACAAGATGACCAGCATGATCTTTGGTGCCGCCAGCTCCCCGTATATGGCGCATCATGTACGGAACCACAACGCGGACATGCACGGACAAGAATACCCGCTGGCGCTGGATGCAATCAAGAACAGTCACTACATGGACGACTTGGTGGTCAGTTATGATGACCAGGAAGAAGCTCTGCAAGCCATTGAACAAATAAGACAGGTGCACGCAGTCGCTGGATTCACGCTGCGTGGATGGAGCACCAACAACGAGACGGTGCTACGCGACATACCGCAAGAGCTGCGCGCCACGACACCCACACAACTGGGGGGTGAGATGCCCGCGAACAAAATATTGGGGCTATACTGGGACGCAGAACGAGACGAGCTCGGCTTTAATACCACAATGAGCCGAGTACCCGTTCCAGTACGAGATAGAAGACGTGCTCCGACAAAAAGAGAAGCACTCAGCGCAGTTATGTCCATATATGATCCCTTAGGGCTGTTGAGCCATTACACAATAAGGGCCAAGATTATACTGCAGAGTTTGTGGCGACTGCAGTTATCGTGGGACGAGCCGATACCAGAGCAAGAGAACGAGCACTTCGCTGCGTGGCTCGCCCAACTCGCCGACGTTGCACAGCTCCGACTACCCAGAAGCTACACAGTGAAGAGACACGAGGACGTGGAGCTACACGTGCTATGCGACGCCAGCGAGCAAGCCTACGCGACAGTGGCTTCCTGGAGGGTGATGAACCATGACGGCACCGTGAACGTGGTGCTGAGCGCCGCCAAGGCTAAGGTGGCACCACGGAAGGCGCAGACCATCCCAAGACTGGAACTGCAAGCGGCGGTTCTAGGAGCCAGGCTCGCTGACACGATAAAGAAGGAACACCGGCTAGAGGTCAGCAAGACAACATACTGGACGGACTCCTCTACCGTTGTACACTGGGTGAAACACGACACCCGGCGATACACACCGTTCGTCGCGCATCGACTGGGGGAGATCGCCGAGCTCACCTCGAAAGAAGAGTGGCGCTGGCTGCCAACAGGGCACAACGTCGCGGACGACGCCACCCGACTGACCGATACACCGATCGACGAAAATAATCGGTGGTTCCGGGGGCCTAGCTTCCTGTACCTGCCACAGGAGCAATGGCCTGGGACAACTACGCCTTGTGAAGACGAGGAACTTGAAGTCCTCCACATAACGAAGAAAGAGGGAGAAAGCTGGCTACCCGACCCTGCCCGCTTCTCCAAGTACGAGACACTGGTGCGAGCGGCGGCAAGAGTGCTGGCCTTCATTGATATGTGCCGTCGCGCAGCAGTAAGAGTCGAGCACCGACATGTGATACGAGCCGAGAGGGAGCTCCTGCGACGAGCGCAGCAGGAAAGTTTCGGAGAAGACATGAAGAAGATACAGTCCTCTCGTCCCCTCTCGAAGACGAGCCGTCTATACGGGTTGGACCCCGTATTGGAGGACGGACTCTTGAGAGTGCGAGGTCGCATTGAAGCAGCGACAGCACCCGGTGAAATAAAGCGACCGATTATATTGGACGGTCGACACAGGATCACCAAGCTCTTAGTGCTAAGAGAGCACTGCGCCGCGGGCCATGCAAACCGTGAGCGCGTCACCAACGACCTACGGCAGCGGTATTGGGTAATACACCTGCGGCCCACGGTACGTGCTATTGAACGAAGCTGCGCGTACTGCAAGAGGAGGAAAGGGACGCCGCAAGTACCCGCTACAGGAGACCTACCGCGCGCCCGCCTGGACCCGTTCCATCGCCCGTTCACAAACTACGGGGTGGATTACTTCGGGCCGATGACAGTCAAGATAGGGCGTCGGCGCGAGAAGAGATGGGGGGCCCTATTTACCTGCCTCACGTCACGCGCCATACACCTGGAACTAGTCTCATCCCTGTCGACGGACTCCGCCATAATGGCAATGAGAAGAATGGCAGCACGTAGGGGTTGGCCGGCCGTGATGTACTCCGACAACGCGACCAACTTCCGGGGAGCCGATCAGGAGCTCCGAGCCGCTTACATCGAATGGTTGCCTGCATTAGGCGACGAAGGCCTACGACATCGTATGAAGTGGAACTTCATACCCCCAGGCGCACCCAATCAGGGCGGTGCGTGGGAGAGAATGGTGCGTTCCGTCAAAACGGCACTGGCAGCAACATTGAAGGAGAAGGCGCCTGCAGAGGAAGTACTAAGCACGCTCCTCACAGAGGCAGAGTTCGCCGTGAACGCGCGACCCCTGACGCACGTGAGTGTGGACCCTCGAGACCCAGAGGCCCTGACTCCAAATCATTTCTTGTTGGGGTCCTCGGACGGTATGCCCACAACGGGGCCCTGCAGCCAGGACGATAGAAGGACCTGGAGAGCAAGCCAAGCGCTCGCCGATCATTTCTGGCGGCGTTGGCTGCGGGAATACTTGCCGACCTTGGCGCCACGGGGCGAACCGAAGAACAGCGCGCGGCCACTGCAGGCCGGCGACGTGGTTTTAATAGTGGACAGCACGCTACCCCGGAACACATGGCCAATGGGGATTGTAGAGCGCACGTACCCTGCAGCAGATGGCAGCACCCGCGTAGTGGAGGTGCGAACCAAGACGGGACTCTTCCGGCGACCAGCGAGTAAGCTCGTCGTCCTCGTGAAAGAAGAAGAGGCTTCGCGAGCTACGCCGGGGGGAGAACTGTTACGGACGACATCGCGTTGATTAAATAAAAACATGTAAAATACCAATAAGTAGATTGAATAAGTAGAATAAGTATTAAAATGTAAACTTTGATTTAATTGGTTAATAAAACGTATTGTGATTGGCTGTAAAGAGGTGCGACAAGGACTAGAGAGAGATAAAAACATCGCGTGATCAAAGCCGAATCAGGATTGGCTGATCAAAAAGCTCCATGTCGCGCCCCTAGCACAACTTGTACCCAGGTAGAAATGTACTTAAGAAGGTGGGTTGCTCACAAAAATCGTAGTCAAAAGTGATCAGTGATCGGAATAGTCTCCTAAACAAGAAGGATAACCAGTGAGCAAGCCACCTATGGAGATATTGAGAAGGTTTTAATAAAGATCGAAGAGTACGAAGGTGTTTCATTGAAGAGCACCACAACCCACGAAAATTAATACAGTCCACAATATATTGGATAGGTCATCATAGTAACCAACCTAGATCATAATGACTAGTACCAGTACTTCTAATCTTAATATCTTAGTTTATCTGGCAATGAAAGCTAGCTATATTGAAAAATATGTATGCTTAGAATATGTATTCTAAGGGCGGGTTGTTTCAAACGGTTGGTTATCGTAACATACGTACGTCAAAAAGTTACGTCCGTTAACGTAACTTTGATGATGTATAACGTTCGTTAAATGCCGGGGCTACATTAGCAGGCGAAGATTCGTGTCGCGTTGGCGCGCAAAATATCTGTTGTCCTTGTCAGACATACACGATGTTCGTCTCACTGGCGGGCGAAGATTCAGAAATCGGCCTACTAGCCCCGCACGATGATATTGCGATCGGCGGCCATCTTGGTGACGTAGTCGACCTCGCACCGTCAGTACCGTTCGCAAGTTCAGTCCGCGCTTACCCACTTACGCACATCGAATATTTTTGTTAGTTTTTTGTTTTTGTTATCCTGTTTTATTGTTGTTCTTGAGTTTTTTTGTTTAGTTTTGTTAGCTGTTACTCGTTAAAATGAGTAAGAAATTAATTCACAATCGTGCTCGTGAAATTATAATTAAAGTGGACAATTATTTTGTTAAAGAAAAAGAGGACTGTAAGTTAGTTCTTGAAAGTATAAACCGTGCTTTAAAAAGTACTTCGGACACTACTGAGGACATTTTAATACCGAAGCAACAGCTAAACCAAAGTCACGGAGCGTGTGGCATGTGCCACAGGCGTTGCAAAAAATACTGTGACTAAATTGCGACGAGGGCATGAGTCGGCAACAGCCAGTGGCAGCAAAATGAGAACTCCTACTAAAGGAAAAAGACAAAAGAAGGAATATTTCGACGGGTTTTCCTTAACAGCTTTAAGAAATATTATACATTCAATGTATACGATGAGGAGAGAAATACCCACAATGCGCAAAATCTTGGCGGCTTCAAAATTAGACCTTAATTATACCAATAGTGAAACTACATTAAGAAAAATAATTAAATGTGATTTAGGCTACCAATCTAAACAATGCTACGAAAAAAGACTGGCTCTAATTGAAAGACCCCAAATTCAAGCGTGGAGGGCTAAATATTTACGACGTATGAAAGAAAATGACTCGCTTGATAATAACAAAAGACCCGTTATTTATCTCGACGAAACGTGGATACACGCACACTACACGGTAAAAAAATGTTGGCAAACAGCAACCGATGTCGGAGTGAGACGGAACGACAGCCCCGGCCGCCGATAGATAATAGTTCACGCGGGAAGTGAAAGCGGTTTTGTTGACAATGCCCTTTTGATGTTTAAAGCAGACACCAAAACGGGGGATTACCATGATCAAATGAATGCTGAGAATTTCACCAAGTGGCTTACAGAAAAATTAGTACCCAACATACCACGCAACTCCATAATTGTGATGGACAACGCCCCTTATCACAGTAGGGAAGAGAATAGGCCACCAAATATGAACAATAAAAAACAGTTGATGGTTGATTGGCTACAAGCTCACAACATCGACTTTTCCAACGACAGTACAAAACCTGAACTGTATTTATTAATTAAACGGCATAGACCGCCGAAAAATTATAAAATTGACAATTTATTAGCTGCCAATGGCCATGAGATCGTTAGATTACCACCCTACAACTGCGACCTCAACCCCATTGAGTACATCTGGAACCTGGTAAAGATGAGGGTGTCAGAAAAAAATGTGGAGCAGTTGGAAAGTCGCATTGAAGCTCTGACATTGGAGGCGTTGGCGTCAATAACTCCAGATGACTGGCGAAAGGAAGTCAATCATGTTAAACGGCTTGAAGAGGAATATTGGAAAAAAGATCGAATAACTGACGAGTTATTTATCATAAATACGGCAGACGACAGTGAATCGGAAACGACAGACACAGAAAGCAGTTCTAATTCGGAAGACTGTATGAGTGGAATTGAATAAATAGGGTAAGATTATATTGAATTATATAAAAAAAAAAAATTTACATACTATCCTGGTGTTATTTGGTACTCTGGTTTAATTCCCGCTCACAAATTAACAGAAATGTAGTTAGCAAAAGTTAATAAACATGTAAGAAAGATATACGAATAAGTATATTTTTCTTACGTCTACAAGAATTATTTCCTTGAAATTTTTTAATAATGAAAGTTTATTTGTCAGAATATGGATGAGTAGGTATGTGTATGTATAATAAAATTATAAAATACAAATAAATCCTTAACCCGAAAGAATGTTAAATGCAAAATTAATAAACTATAATTTTGCATTTAACATTCTTTTGCTAGCTGTCCTTTCGTGTGACAGATGACGTCACAAAGCTGTTATTGTGACAAGGTTCCATCGCAATATCATCGTGCGGGGCTTATACGGCGAATATTCGTTGTTTAGTTGTGCGGCCGAGACGATGGAGGAAGCAGTGGCTTTGCATTATATGTCAATAAATTATTATTTATTACATGTTTAAACAACAAATAAAACAAAAACAATGTAAAAAATATGCAAAAAGAACGTCAGTCCTACTTCAAAGTCTGGACGACACTGAAGTGACGTAGGTGTGACTACTCCAGCGAATATTGTCGCGACAAGTCCTTTGAAGCGCGCCATTTTACCGACAGCGCCCCGATGCTACATCGTCTGCGCACGAATACATTTCGTTGCAACGATGTACCCGGCCACATACATCGCCCCAGCAAATTTTATCTAGGCGACTGTCATGTGCTGTAGTTTATCTAACTTTCTTGGTATTATTGTTTATTGTTGTGGGAAATAACTTCGTGCCATTTTATAAATTAAGTCCGTTTATACTAGAAAACTGTGTACCTATAGAAAAGCTATACTTTGACGAAAAATGGATACATTTTATTTTTATTTTATATATTTGGGACAAAAAACAATTATATGTTACAATATTAATAGCCGACTAAGGTATAATACATAGTAACCAAACATAAACATTGTCGTCCTCCGTGGCGCAGCGGTCAACACGCCTGCTTGCGACGTGGAGGCCCCGGGTTCGAACCCCGGGAAGGTCATGATGGAAAACGATCATTTCCTGATTGGCCTGAGCCTTGGATGTTTATCTATACAATATGTAAAGAAAACCCTGTCCGATCCGTGAAGGTATTGTTAGGTATCGACTATCGATAACTGATTCTACTAATGCCTACAAAGCGGGACTAAACCTAAAAAAAAAATCCCCCTAAAAAAATTTATATTATTTCGCAAAAAGAGGTAACTTAAAACATGTGCGGTAGGCCATACAGGCGACGCGGCGAGGCGGGCGAAGAGGGGCGGGGCACGCGGCACGCGGTCGCATTCGCTCAGAATTATACCGCCAAAAATAATGTTGTCACTTACCACATTTTGGGGAAGTTGGAATTAATTCGCGGGAAAAAAAGATAATTTCAAAATTCACTAGTATTGTTACTATGATGATTATGTAAAATTTCATATGCTATTTGGTCATGTGTTTACCTAACCTTTACAATCCTTACGGGTCGGACAGGGTTTTCTTAACATATTGTATATGTATCTATTATAAATATAGTATCGTTGAGTTAGTATCCCATAACACAAGTCTCAATCTTACTTTGGGACTAGCTCAATCTGTGCGATTTGTCCGTATATATTTATTTATTATTTATATATCCCCCACCATACACACCAAAGTAAGTAAATTACTACACTCACTCGTACTACTACATACACTTAAACATAGTTACTATGTTTAAGGCCTTAATAAGTAGGTATATGTTAAACATTGCAATCTAACAAAACACGTATATTCTATAATGTAAACATATTTTTTTTAGAGAACGGAAAAAAAATAAAGCATGACGTGTAAAAGTGATCAGTGATCCTACTTGCTTAATAAACGATTTCATTTCAATTCACTAACTTCACAAAAAATGAGAAAGATCGCTTTCAATCTTCGCTTGAAAAATATAAAGATGTGTTGTTCTGTAAAGAAACAGACAACAACAGTAATATAAAAAAAAAACAGAACTTGGGCTGCTAAACACCTTTCTTTTTCTTTTTACGGTACTTGTATCATCATCAGATGAACTACCTACTATCGTCAATTAGAGACCAAACTCGCGAATACAAAAGGGAGTTTATGGTTTTCACTAATTGACACCACGGCGGACTAAACACAACTTGACATAAGTTACGTTAACCAGTGCTCAGAGCATCGGTTAAAGTAATCGTATTTTTTGCGTGCGTTGACGTTTACGTATTGTGAAACAACTCATTTTTTGACTTGACGATGGTTAGCACCATTTTTAACTTTTACGCATGCGTTAAGTGAACGTGAAACAACCCGTCAGTTATCGTAATCGTATCTTTTTTGCGTGCGTTAACGTTTACGTATTGTGAAACAACTCATTTTTTGACTTGACGATGGTTAGCACCATTTTTAACTTTTACGCATGCGTTAAGTGAACGTGAAACAACCCGCCCTAAGCGAGAACCCAGCTTAGCATCATGATTGACTTAATAGATTATCCAAATCATTTACTTTGCCTACTTTTTCAAAGAATCGAAACATCAACTAGAACTTACCTATTTAGTAAGTTATAATTATTTGTTACTAGCTGTGCCACGCGGTTTCACCCGCGTAAGATTCGAACCGAAAGAGCTCAGTTGATATAAAATAAGCGCCTCATAAAAAAAATGGGAGCAATATGTACGTCCGCGTTTGCTCCCGTTTTCGCAACATTTTTTGTTCCTGCTCTGCTCCTATTGGTCATAGCGGGATGTTATATAGCCTATGTCCTTTCTCAGGCTCTAGACTATCTGTGTACCAAATTTCATTACAATCGGTTCAGTAGTTTTGGCGTGAAAGCCGGACAGACAGATATACTTTCGCATTTATAATATTAAGTATGGATTGAAAAAACTTCAACCAATTAAAGATTCTGTGCTCCCACGATAGCAAATTCGATTGACTTCTAGTAAATCAGTTAATAATGCCTATATAAGGTACAGCATTTGGAATTCAAAGTGGATAATGATAGAATATCAACAGACAAATTATTTTACCAGAATTAAGTGTATTTATTTATATGATTCATAGACAAGTAAGTATTCGATACTGGACCTTTGAAGTTAAACTACATAGAGTACCAAAATATGAATGTATTTGTTCTTGAACTATGAGTACATATACATACATACACCTTGACTTTTTTGTTTCACTTTTACCACCTTAAAGTTTATTTAAAAAAAAAAATGATTAAAATGACAAATGATATCGATTTAAGTGACGTTTAAACGTCAAAACTGTATGGCGATACAGTCCTTAATCATCAACCTTATTATCGTCCCACTGCTGGGTACAAGTCTTCTCTCTGTATGAGAGGAGGCCTGATACAGTCGTTATCAATACGTAACTTTAAGCAACGCTTATGAATGCTTATATTAGTTTCAACCTTTTAGTATATCTGACAACATGACATGAACGTGACCTTTTTATGGGTTAGATATCACCAAATGACTTCTCTCGCTGATACTTATACAGACTCATGGCAAGTCTACTGACAAGGTACCTCCCTTGATCCTTCATTTAAGTTTATCTACGTCGAAGTAAAAAGTATAGTAATTGTAAAACCCTTGAAGACTGCAGTAGGGAGCTTACTACATCATGATGTGGCAAGAATTAATCAAAAATATCCAATCTACGCACACATAAATGACTATGTAAAACTTTGACGACCTCCGTGGCGCAGCGGTCAACACGCCTGCCTGCGACGTGGAGGCCCCGGGTTCGATCCCCGGTCAGGTCATGATGGAAAACGATCTTTTCCTGATTGGCCTGGGTCTTGGATGTTTATCTATATATGTATCTATAATAAATATAGTATCGTTGAGTTAGTATCCCATAACACAAGTCTCGAGCTTACTTTGAGGCTAGCTCAATCTGTGTGATTTGTCCGTACATATTTATTTATTTATTTATAAATCTTTTTAATTTCGTAAATATACACGATCGAGCCACAAGTAACGTTTTTCTTATCAATCACAACAAACAACATTGACCAACAATATAATTAAGTGTCGTAATTATTCACAAGTATAAAACGGACCTTGAGCAAGTGGTTGTAGATAATTAGAAGTAATGGCTTTAGAGCCTTGAGATCAATCTGCAGGTGACAAACTGTAACTTGTCAGTTGTCAGATAATTAGGACACTTATAAACTGTGTTTGAATTAAACGTGCTTATGCTTATATTACGTTTAGGCTTGGTGGAGATAATCCATACTAATAATATTATAAATGCGAAAGTAACTCTGTCTGTCTGTCGGTCTGTCTGTCTGTCTGCCTGTCTGTCTGTCTGTCTGTCTGTTGTGCAGCTGACGATGCCGTAATAAATAAAACCACTGCTTTTCATGCATCGAAGTTTATAGAACTAATATTTAAACTCTAACACTTAACCTAAAGCCTAAAACTTAGTGTTGGGATTCCAACATCTGTCTGTCAGTTTGTTACGCTTTCTTGCTTAAACCTCAACCAATTTTGATGAAATTTGGCACAGACAATCTTTAGACCCTGAGAAAGGACATAGGCTACCTTTTATGCCTATACTTTTTCCCGAGGAAAATCTAAAAAGCGCGATATAACCGAACTCCACGCGAGCGAAGCCGAGGGCGGAAAGCTAGTTACATAATATAATCAATGCTCCCATTCCTAGAACACAAGCCCAATCTTGGTTAGAGAGGGTAGGCTAGGAGGGAGGCTGGAGGGTAGGTGATCTGAGCCTGAATAAATTCAAATCCTTCATTAAACGTAAGTTGTGTCAGAAAGCATTTTATAGTGTGAAGGATTATATTGAGGACAAAAAGGCTTGGGCTTGAGCTGCGTCCGATTTCTGTACACTGATTGTTCTCTGATTTTTCCTCTTGTAGTTTTAACATGTAATTGTTTATGTTATTAATAATTCAAAGCCTGTATTACACACTATGTACTATGTAGCCAAGCATATTGTACGTTACGGAATTGTATCGCTGACAGAGGTGTTCGGCACTTGTACAGCTGCACAGGAGCTTAACTTAGTATTCGGAAACACTGTTGGAGCTGCTGAACCTTGGACAAAACTATCTTAGCATTGTGTAGATTCAATTTCTTAGTATTGTATAATTGCATGGCAAACGTGTGAGCACAATGTACGAATGTGCTGTAAGGCATTTTTTTGTTGGGTTAGTCTTTTTTATTGACTTGATAGTGCTCTGGCTGTTGAGAGTATGTCATGCTCACTCAAATGTATCGCTGATGGTGGCGTGTGTGTTGGGTCATTAGGTTCCCTTCAATATGGTTGAGCTGAATGATGCTGATCCATTCGTCATGTTCGTGAACGGACGCCGTCGGACGGGACTGGTCATCTCTTAGCTGCCACGGCGTATTTTAATTTCTGAATTGATTTTTGTGTGTTTTCCATAATGGACGCTCTCGGCGTACAATTTATTTCTGCATCGTTCTCACACGGTTGATTTCAACATGAATGATGTAATCAAATATTTGTAACAATATTTTGAAAATTTAAAAGAGTGTCCATGGAGTTTCTTGCCCGTTCTTCTCCATAGGTACCTACTCTTTGGAATAAGCAACTAGCTTCATCTTATTGACTGACCGACCTTCTGACAATTCAAAAGTGCCTGTAACTGGTTTATTTGAAATAAATGCTTTGATTTTGATTTTTTTTATTTAGAATCCATCTGTGTGCCAAATTTCATCCAAATCCGTTCAGTAGTTTAGGCATGAGCGGAACAAACAAACCAACTTCACATTTATAATATCAGTAAGAATGAATACAGAATTGAAAAACATATAGATCGATCTAGTACTAACACTGTATAATTGAAATAGACTGCCTGAAACCGTGTAGTATGGAATCACCGCACTTACTTCCTGACAAGTAATCGGCACCTGCAGAGTAATGGCGTAACACACTATCTGTATCAATCAACAATATTCATTTCGTTATTTACGTTGTTGAGCGGTTTTTTTCTAGCTTATGAACCAATAGATGTTCTATTGAACATCTATTAGTTGGTGGTGAATATTTCCACCTATAATTTATTTTCAATTCTTCAAGAATACCGTAACACCCTCGAGATGAAAACCTCTTTCATCATAACTAAAAAACATCCATAGCGTTATTTTTAGTCGATGTAATTGATCTTTTTATATTACGAAAATTGATAGGTAATATTTTTTTTTTTTTACTGACAAATCACACAGATTGAGCTAGCCCCAAAGTAAGTTCGAGACTTGTGTTATGGGATACTAACTCAACGATACTATATTTATAATAGATACATATATAGATACGACATCCAAGACCCAGGCCAATAAGGAAAAGATCGTTTTCCATCATGACATGGCCGGGGATCGAACCCGGAGCCTCCACGTCGCAGGCAGGCGTGTTGACCGCTGCGCCACGGAGGTCGTAAATATTTACATTCCAAGTACTCATTTTCACAAATTATACAAGTACTAACATAATAACAGTAACATAAGCGTTCCTTTGTACGGATTGTTTGTGTCCCATAGATTTAAAAGACTTAATTATTTTGCCTATTTTAAGATTTGGGTACGTTTATATTTTGTACCTGTATGAGAGATTCTAGAACGTTCCCAGCTTATTAACTGTAACATTAATTCGTTCATTAAATATATCGCAAGTTTCTGGTTTTTTCGCAACCATTGCGGTCTAACTTTCACAACTTTTACAGACACCGCGTTTCGTAGAAGCATCTTAACTTTTTAATTATTTTATTTAAAACTTCTTGACTATCATGAAAAAAGGCATGATCGTAGAATAGCTCATATCGTGGATAAATGACGGTCTCTTGTTCTAACCCTAATATTGTCTGTGGCAAATTAAAAGTTTAATTTGCCTTCTTTCACTAATTTTATCTTCTACCTGTATATATGCTAGCTGTAAGGTTCCTTAAAATGTAAAAAAAAAAAAAATGCTTATAAATATTATTCACTTATGTCAATTTGCTGCAATTTACATTGTTGCCCGAACCATTACTTTTACAAAATATTCCGTTCAATTAAATTAAGAAAAAGCACACTTTTCATAATATTAACTCACATCACTTGTGTGCGCTAGAGTCCTTTTTCTTAAATTTATTTAATAAAATACAAAGTATATTTTTTGGCTACGATTCGTGCGACACAGTAAGATTTTTAGTTATCACCTACCCAAAATTACTGATTTTTTTGTAAGTATAATAAATAAATAATAATGTTAAGTAATACAAAACCATTGTGGAGTTTTGAACTATATAAATTCACATTGTGAGAACTGGTACCCGAAGTAAGTTCAGATAAGTAATATGATAAGCACAATTCATTAAAATCACAGTACCTCTAGTGTAGAACACGCACACGACGCTTGGCACTACCTGACACGATATTCAGACATGCTAACGTTTTTTCAGAGACTATATTTCGTTTTCTCACGCACTAAAAAAGTTTCCTGGACGCTGTTACACAAAGTTGGCAAATTGTAGATTCTTTTATGATTAGCTTAGGTATTGATTTACTGAACTAAAACCCATATCACTAAGACTAGTACTGTCGTCAAAATGAAGTTACTATATCAACTCAATCTATCGCAATACTTTTCTGGATATAGGCCTGTCCATTGCTGTGCCACAAAATCTTGTTCTCCGCCTTTTACATCCAGTCTGGCCCAGCCACCTTTCTAAGGGCGTTTGTTTACTTAGCTGGGGTGCGTCTCATATGACGCTGGCCGAAATTTGCTGTCTCGACTCTATTACTATCATAATACATAGAAAACTCTAACTAAAAAACCGATAAAGTGGAGACATTCATCACAAATTTTAACATTAAAACCTGTTTAGTATCCCTCCTTTCTCACTATGTAGGTCCCGATCGAGTTGTCTTCATTAGAAACTATTTTGTACCTGAAACAAATAAAAACATTTCGTAAATACTACTGAAAGTGAACAATGCGAGGTATGAAAAATTGAGGATAAAACAATTGTATTAATCTTACGTTATATAAAATTCATAAATAGTAAATGCCAACGATTTATCAAATAACACTCAGAGGATATTATTGTCCTATTTTATATTCAACAACATAATACCCACTTTGACAAGAAAATACTAATTTTAAACCAGTCATAATCAATAAACCAAGTATAGTCTTAGGCGCATA